>PISX010007734.1:9089-87093 GCA_004024625.1 Mellivora capensis
TTTTTTTTTTTTTTTTTTTTTTTTTTTTTTTTTTAGTGGTGTCTTTATCTGGTTTTGGTAGTTTTGGTATCAGGGTAATGCTGGTCTCATAGAATAAATTTAGAAGTTTTCTTTCCCTTTTCTATTTTTTTGGAGTGGTTTGAGAAGAATAGATACAAACTATTATTTAAATGTTTGGTAGAATTTGCCTGTGAATTCTGTGAAGCCATCTGTCCCAGGCTTGCTTTGTCGAGAGTTTTTTGTATTACTGATTCAGTTTCTTTGCTGGTAATTGGTGTGTTCAAATTTTCTGTTTCTTCCTGTTTCTGTTTTTGTAGGTTACACGCTTCTAGGAAGTTATCCATTTTTTTTTTAGGTTGCCCAATTTGTTGGCATATAGTTTTTCATAATTTTCTCTTATAATCCTTTGTATTTCTGTGGTGTTGGTTGTTATTTCTCCTCTCTCATTTGTGATTTATTTATTTGAGTCCTTTCTCTTTTTTTTCTTGATAAGTCTGGCTAGAGTTTTATCAGGTTTATTGTTTTGTTTTTTGTTTTTCCAAAGAACCAACTCCTGGTTTCATCTATCCTATTTTTTTTACTTTCTTTATCAGTTATTTCTGCTCTAATCTTTATTATTTCCTTCCTGTTGCTTATTTTAGGTTTTGTTTGTTCTTTTTCTAGTTCCTTTAGGTATAGATTAGGTTTTTGAGATTTTTCTTTTTCTTGCTTCTTGAGATAGGCCTGTTTTGCTATAAAACTTCCCCCTTAAAACCACTTTTGGTGCATCCCAAAGGTTTTCTTTATTTTCCCCCCCATCTCCAGACATTTTATTTTTTTATCCCAAAGGTTTTGAACTGTTTTGTTTTCACTTCCATCTGTTGCCATGTACTTCTTAATTTACTTTTTATTCTAATTTTCTTTTATTTCCTTGTTGACCAATTCATTGTTTAGTAGTATGTTATTTAACCTCCACATATTTGGTCTTCCCAGATTTTTTTTCTTATGATTAATTTAAGTTTTATTTGTGTTCAGAAAAGATGCATGGTATGACTTAAGTCTTTTTGAATTTGTTGAGGATTTTTTTTTTTAGGTTTTTATTTAGATTCCAGTTAGCTAACGGGATGGTGTGATATTAGTTTCAGGTGTATGATATAGCATTTCAGCACTTCCATTTAAACTAGTGCTCATCACAATAAGTACACTTGTTGAGGCTGGTTTTGTGAGGCTAATATGTAATCTATTCTGAAGTGTTCCATGTGTACTTGAAAAGAATGTATATTCTTCTGTTTTTGAATGGAGTATTCTGAATCTATGTTAAATCCATTTGTTCTAGTGTGTCATTCGAAGCCTTTATTTCCTTGTTTTTCTATTTTAGGTGATCTGTCCATTGATGTAAGCAGGGTGTTAAAGTCTCCTACTATTACTGTATTAGTATCTATTAATTCCTTTATGTTTATAAAATAAAACAAAAAAATTCCTTTAGGTTTATTATTCTCTGCTTTATGTATTTGGGTGCTCCTCTGTTGGGTGCATAAATATTTATAGTTGTTTTTATCTTCTCTTTGGATTGTCCCCTTTATTATTATATAGTGTCCTAATTTGTCTCTTGTTACTGTCTTTGTTTTAAAGTCTGTTTGCCTGGGGCGCCTGGGTGGCTCAGTGGGTTAAGCCTCTGCCTTCAGCTCAGGTCATGATCCCCGGGTCTTGGGATCTGCTCGGCAGGGAGCCTGCTTCCTCCTCTCTCTCTGCCTGCCTCTCTACTTACTTGGGATCTCTCTCTCTCTCTCTGTCTAATAAATAAATAAAATCTTTAAAAAAAAAAAAAAGTCTGTTTGCCTGTTGTAAGTATTGCTGCTACTTTTGACATCCATTTGCACGACAGATGTTTCTCCATCCCCTCACGTTCAATCTGCTGGTGTCTTTAGGTCTAGAATGAGTTTCTTGTAGGCAGTATAGAGATGAGCTTTGTGGCTTTTTGTACATTCCCTCACCTTATGTCTTTTGAATTTGAGCATTTAGTCCATTTACATTCAAAGTAATTATTATAGGTATGTATATATTGTCATCTTATTAATTGTTTAGTGCTTTTTTCTGAAGTCTTAGTCTTCTGATCCTTGTGTCTGTCTGTCTCTCTTTTTTATGATTTGCTGATTTTCTTTAGTGATATATTTGGATTTATTTCTCTTTATTCTTTGCATGTTTTTTAGTTGTTTTTGATTTGTCATTACTGTTAGGTTTGTATATGACCTCTTCTGCATATAAGTTGATGGTTGTTAAAGTTTGAACCCATTCTTTACTCTTCTCCATGTTTTAGGCATATGGTGTCATATTTTACATCCTTTGGTTTTGTGAGATCCTTGACTGATTTTTTTTAAAGAAATGTTCATTTTTACTATTTTTGTGTTTCTTGCCTTCACACTGTCTTTTTTGTCATTCCTTTCCACTCACAGCGTCCCCTTTAATATTTCTTGTGGGGCTGGTTAAGTGGCCATGAACTCCTTTAGTTTTTGTTTGTCTGGGAAACTCTTTATTTCTCCTTTTCTGAATGATAGCCTTGCTGGATAAAGTATTCTTGGCTGCAGGTTTTTCCCATTCAGCACTTTGAATATATTATGCCACTCCTTTCTGGCTTGGAGTTTCTGGTGAAAAAGTCACTGATAGCCTTAGAGGGGTTTCCTTTGAATGTGACTAGCTCTTTTGTCTTGCTACTTTTAATATTTTTTCTTTATCATTATATTTTGCCATTTTAATTACAATATATCTTGGTGTATATCTGCTTTAATTGATTTTGTAGGGAGTTCTCTGTGCCTCCTGGATCTGTATATCAGTTTCCTCCCCCAAATTAGTGAACTTTTCAGCTGTTATTTCTTCAAATAAATTGTGCGCCCCCTTTTCCCTCTCTTCTTTTCCTGGGACTCCTGAAGTTATTACATTTGATAGAGTCGCTGATTTCCATAAGTCTATTCTTCTGTGTAATTCTTTTTTCTCTCTTTTGATCAGCTTGATTGCTTTACATTACTCTGTTTTTCTGGGTCATTAATTTGTTTTTCTGCTTCTTCCAGTCTTCTGTTCACTCCAACAAGTGTATTTCTCATTTCACTTCTTGAGCCCTTTATCTCTGTATATTGTTCCTTATCTGTGGGTTAATGGTCTCACTGATGTTCTCCATTCTTTTCTCAAGTCCGGTGAGTGTCCTTATGATCATTGCTTTAAATTCTCCCAACGGGTACCTGGGTAGGTCAGCAAGTTAAGAACCCTTCTCTTGATCTCACAGTTGTGAGCTTAAGCCCTGTGTTGGTGTTTGAGCCCAGTGTGGAGCCTACCTAAAAAAAAATAAAATGAATTCTCCATCAAGCATGTTACTTATATCTGCTTCACTTAGATCTCTGGCAGTGGCCTTGTCCTGTTTTTTGTTTGGACAAATTCTTCTGTCTTCTCATTTGTCTAAGTTTCTGTGGCTGTTTCTGTGCATTAGGAAGGTCAGCTATGTCTCCTACTCTTAAGGGTGGGTAATGGCTTTATAAGGAAGAGGTCCTTTAGTGACCTGCAGTATAGTGTACAGTGTTCCCCAGGCCCTGGTACCTCCAGGAGTGTCACCAATGTGTGCTGCATGTACTCTCTTATTTGGAGAGGGGGTGTCCCTTGCTCAGCGGGGAGCCTGCTTCTCTCTCTGCCTCTGCCTGCCGCTCTGCCAGCTTGTGTTCTCCCCACCACCCCGCCGACAAATAAATAAATAAATAAAATCCTTTAAAAAAAAAAGACTAAAAAATACAAAATGAAAGTATTAGAAGTATATAGCCCAGGCATCCTAGCTTTTCAGAGCTCTCACTACCCTGCATCCTGCAGTCACTCAAGCACCCCTGTCTTCACCGGCGCAGTGCCAAAATATCCAAGAGGAAGCTTAGGTTAGCTGAAAGGGCAGTTATGGAAGAGCCCAAGAGCAAATCAGCAAGGTGGTCAACTAAAACCTTTTTCTACACAAATTGAAACCAAGCTATGAAAAGTGGCAATAGGGATGCCTGGGTGGCTCAGTTGGTTAAGCGGCTGCCTTCGGCTCAGGTCATGATCCCAGCGTCCTGGGATCGAGTCCCACATCGGGCTCCTTGCTCGGCAAGGAGCCTGCTTCTCCCTCTGCCTGCCGCTCTATCTACCTGTGCTCGCTGTCTCTCCCTCTCTCGCTGACAAATAAATAAATTTTTAAAAAAAATTTTTTTAAAAAGTGCCAATAAAGGATCAGTCTCTAGGGGGAAAAAAGGAAACAAAAGAGAAAAGAGGAGCAAAATGTAAACTGTCTACTAACCAAGAAACTACTCTCTTTGGAAAACAGAGAAACTGGGACTAAGTGTGATTAAATTGATACCACTTACCAGATCAGTGATCCCTGTATTACACTTCCTGTTTAATCTGGAAGAATTTTTTTTTAATCACTGTTCTGTATATGTGACTTCTTTTAAAGCTCTAAAAAACATGTGTTTTGTTTTTTTTTTCCTTTTATTCCCCCAGCTTTATTGAGCTATAAATGACATACAACATTGTATAAATTTAAGATTACAATATGATGCACTGATGATATATGTATATATCATAAAATGATTACCACAATACAGTTAGTTAGCACATCCATCACCCTACATAGTTACTTTTACCTTTTTGATGATGAGAACATTTAATATCTACTCTCTTAGCAACTTTCAAATATATGATATAGTAACTATAGTCAGCATGTTGTATATTATATCCCCATAATTTATTCATCTTATAACTAGAAATTTTTACCCTTTGACCACTATCATCCATTTCCCCTATATCCCTACCCCAGCCCCTGCAACCATCAATCAGTCTACTCTGTTTCTGTGAGTTCAGTGAAAATTACAATTTTTAAGAAGACAAGTGTCTGACTAGGGCTGTGTATTTTCAAAACACGTATCTGAAGAAAGATTTGCATGCAAAATATTCAAATAACTAGGAAAATTCCACAATAAGAAAACAAGCTCTCCAAATTAAGATAAATAGGGCAATATGAGTAGATACCTTACCAAATAATACACATAAATGGGAATTAAGCATGTGTAAATTGCTCAATTTGAGGAATTAGTGGAAAATGATATGTACTGTGCATTAAGGAGAAGCAAAGTCAAACACCAGGGACATACTCTCTCCATCCATTAGAAGGCTAAATACCAAAACTGACAATACCAATTGCTGGTAAGGATGTGGGACAAAAAGAATCTCATTCATTACTGATGAGATTACACATGGTACAACCTCTTAAGAAGACATCTTTCCAGATTCTTTTGAAGCTAAGCATAGTGTCACCATATGCTATAGCATCTGTGCCCTCAGTGCATTTACCCAACTGATGTGAAAAACATACATCCACATAAAAACCACTAAGAACACATACACAGCAGATGTATGAAAAGAAGAGGGGAATCCCATTTCCATTTTGAAAGTGTGAAATCAAGTGCTACTTTGATTTTTCTGTACAAACGAGTCATGGTGAACATTGAGTAATGCATAGAACTGTTGAATCAATATGTTGTACACTTGAAACTAATATAAAATTGTATGTCAGTTATACTTCAAAAATAAAAAATACATCCTGTAAGAGGGTTTCCCTTTCTCCACAACCTTGCCAACACCTGTTGTTTCCTGTGTTGTTAGTTTTAGCGTTCTGAAAGGTGTGAGGTGATGTCTCATTGTGGTTTTGATTTGCATTTCCCTGATGATGATGATGGTAAGCATCTTTTCATGTGTCTGTTAGCCATCTGTATGTCTTCTTTGGGAAAATGTCTATGTCTTCTGCCCATTTTTTTTTAATTTTTTAAATTTATTTATTTGTCAGAGAGAGATGGAAAGAGAGCGAGCGAGCACAGGCAGACAGAATGGCAGGCAGAGGCAGAGGGAGAAGCAGACTCCCTGCCGAGCAAGGAGCCCGATGTGGGACTCGACCCCAGGACGCTGGGATCATGACCTGAGCCGAAGGCAGCCGCTTAACCAACTGAGCCACCCAGGCGTCCCAGTCTTCTGCCCATTTTTTAACAAGATTATTTGGTTTTGGGGTGTTGAGTTTTTTAGAAAAAGTTCCTCATACATTTTGGTTATTAACCCTTTATCAGATATGTCATTTGCAGATATCTTCTTCCATTCCATGGGTTACCTTGTAGTTTTGTTGATTATTTCCTTCACTATACAAAAGAATTTTATTTTGATGAAGTCCAATAGTTCATTTTTGCTTTTGTTTCCTTTGCCTCAGGAGACATGTCTAGTAAGAAGTTGCTATGGCTGATGTTAAAGAGGTTGCTGCCTGTGTCATCTAGGACTTTTACCCATTTTGAATTTATTTTTGCATATGGTGTAAGAAAGTAGTCCAGTTTCATTTTCATTCTTTTGTGTGTTGCTGTCCAGTTTTCCCAACACCATTTGTTGAGGAAACACTCTCTTTTCCATCGGATATTTTTTTCCTGCTTTGTCAAATATTAGTAGACCATATAGGTGAGAGTCCATTTCTGGATTTTCTATTCTGTTCCATTGATCTATGTGTGTTTTTGTACCAGTACCATACTGTCTTGATCACTGCAGCTTTGTAATATAACTTGAAGTCTGGAATTGTGATGCCTCCAGCTTTGCTTTTCTTTTTCAAGAATTGCTTTGGCTATTTGGGGTCCTTTGTGGTTCTGTAAAAATTTTAGGACTGTTTGTTCTAGCTCTGTGAAAAATTCTATTGGTATTTTGGTACGGTTTGGATTAAATGTGTAGATTTCTTTGGGTAATATAAACATTTTAACAATATTCTTAGAATCCACGCACATCAAATGTTTTTCCATTTCTTTGTGTCACCTTCAGTTTCTTTCATTAGTGTTTTACACTGTTGGTGGGAATGCAAACTGGTGTAGCCACTCTGGGAAACAATATGGAGGTTCCTCAAAAACTTGAGAATAGGGGTACCCAATGATCCAATAATTGTAGTACTAAGTATTTACTCAAAGGATACAAAAATATTAATTCAGAGGGACACATACACCTTGATATTTATAGCAGCATTATCTACGATAGCCAAATTACTGAAAGAGCCCAAATGTTCATCAGCTGATGAATGGATAAAGAGCATGTGGTGTGTCATATACACACACAATGGAATATTACTCTGCCATAAAAAAGAATACAGTCTTGCCATTTGCAATACATAGGTGGAGCTAGAGAGTATTATGCTAAGTGAAATAAGTCAGTCAGAGAAAGACAAGTACCATATGATTTCACTCATATGTGGATTTTAAGAAACAAAACAAATGAACTTGGGGGGGGGGACAGAGGCAAACCAAGAAACAGACTCTATAACAAAATTGATACATACTGGAGAGGAGGTGGCAGAGGGAGACAGGGGGACTGAATAGGTGCTGGGTGTTAAGGAGGGTACTTGTCATGAGCACCAGGTGTTTGTATGTAAGTGATGAATCACTAAATTCTACACCTGAAACTATATTACACTGTATGTTAAATAAATTTTATTTAAAAAATTGAAAATAGTTAACTCTCCATAATGTCTTAAACTGCTCCCTGATCTATGAGAATTGTGTGTTATCTGTGACATCTTTGGTAGTCATAGTCCAGCTTTTCCTAGTAACTTGGATTGGAAATCTGAATATTATGTATGATATTGAAACCTGGATTAGTCAGACTTCCTATCTGCACTTACCAACATTTGCAGATAATTAGAGTTGATATCTTGATTTTAGGGATAATTTATCTTTGAAGTTTAAGCTGGAAAATCATTGAATTATATTCTCAGAAAAGGACTAAGATTTTATTTTATATTTGGTATTTGCCTGAAGAATCATTCATAAAGTGTGTGATCAATCCAAACCAATAAAATCCCTATTATAATAGAAAAATATACTGTAATCTTGGAGTAGAGAAGGTTTTTCTATTATACAAAACCATTAAAAAAAAAAGTTGGTAAGTTCATCACCATAGATACAAAGTATTACTGTATTATAGAAATGACCATAAGCAAGGCAAAAGGAAAATGACACATCCTATGAAAATATCTACAACTCATATCACAAGATCTAATTTTCCCTAAATTAATAGAAGAAGCTCCTTTAAATAAGTAGGGAAAGACCTCCTACCTAGCGGAAAAATGAACAAAGGATTCACCGACCACTGCTCAACGTGTTAACTCTTGACTCTTCAGAGAGTCCATGAGGTCAAATGTATTTTTATTATAATGCCAAGAAAATATTTGCCCTTTTCACTCTGTTGACTTTTGCACAGATGGTAGAAAACCAATTATGGATAAAAACACTAAAAGAGAATATGTAAGTGAACATTGGTCTGGAAAAGAAAAAGTTACATTAAAAAAAAAGTCATGCTGACTTTGGGGAAGTTTGAAAGTACAGAGAAGTGTAGAAAATAAAGGATATTATTCCACTCAAACTACTATTAATAATTTGGTGTGTTTGCAGATTTTAAAAAAACCCTACAATATACAAATTTATGTCCAGTTTTTAACACAACATCAGCAATTTTCCATTTCCATGTATCTAAAAGCTCTATGTAATCAACTTTAAAAAGTACTTCCTTTTCGGGACGCCTGGGTGGCTCAGTTGGTTAAGCGGCTGCCTTCGGCTCAGGTTATGATCCCAGCGTCCTGGGATCGAGTCCCACATCAGGCTCCTTGCTGGGCAGGAAGCCTGCTTCTCCCTCTGCCTCTGCCTGCCACTCTGTCTGCCTGTGCTCGCTCGCTCTCTCTCCCTCTCTCTCTGACAAATAAATAAATTAAAAAAAAAAAAACAAAACTACTTCCTTTGACCTTGTAAGAGAACTGAGGTATAGGGGGTTCACCTTTTCCCTCATCTTTGTTTAATGCTGATTGGAACTTGGGCCTGAATAGCCTGTTTGATTTTCTTCACTCTCATGTAATTCCGAGCTAACCCATGGTGAACTACTTAGTTGGCTCGATGATGATTATGAATGCTGAACAAAGGTAGCTCTTCTATTGAATACTGGTAAGTGTGTAGAGGAATCAGTTCAGATTTTTCCAGCTCCCTGAGGCTTTTATTTTACACATATTACATAATGTTTTAGTCATTTATTTGGCTTCATTAAAATAGTCAATATCAAGATGTCCTGAAATTTATGTGATTGTGATTGGTCATAATGGACATTCTGTGTTGATACTAACTCCAAATCCTGTTCTCTTCCTCAGTTCCACAGTGCCATCTTCTTCTGAGGCATTCTTTGTTCAATTTGCAGACTGATCTTCTATTTCAAAGGCCTTTTTCTTAATATATCGTCTTCTGCTTTCTGAACTCAGAACTGAAAGTGGAATAGCAATCTTGTAATTTCCTTGATTTTCATCCTGCTGTGTGTTTTAGAATGCATGAATTTGGAAGGGTTAGCCTGAATGCCCTTGGAGCTGCCCTCCACTTCCACCTTTTTCAGGTGAAGCCTTTTTTTTTTCTTTTCAGGTGAAACCTTTCAGGTTTCTGTTTCTGAGATAGCATATCTTTCTTCTTTCTTCCCAAAAATCAACTCAGAAATCTGTCAGTTTATTTTCCCATGCTGTTCGAAAGATACCGGCATACCGGCATAAATAGCTAACTTTGAAAAGGACATCTTAAAATATCTTTTTTACTGTGAAGTACATATAGAAAAAGCACAGCAGCATACATACATATCTTAATGAATTATAAAGGAACTATCTAAATACCACCCTTAGGTCAAGAAATAGAACACTGCTAGCACCCCCAGAGGCTCTCCTCTTTCTCTTTCCAAACACAGTCCCTTCTCCTTCCCAGCATAAGCAATAACCTGAGTTTTATGTTAATCACTTAGTCTGTTTTATTTGTTGTATGTATGTATGTATCTCTGAACACTAGAGTTTTGTTTTACCTGTTTTGGGACTTTAAAAATGGAATAATCATGTAACTTGTTTTCTATCTGACTTAATTTACTCAGTGTTATGTGTGTAAGACTTATCCTTATTGTTGTGGTTAGTTGTAGCTCATTGTCGTTAACGCTGTAGTATCGCAGTATATACGTATACCACAGTGTATCCATTCTAGTGTTGAAGGACTTTTGCCTTATTTTTTGGGGAATTATGAATAATGCTTCTGTGAACATTCTGATACATGGATTTTTGATGGACACATGCACACATTTTTGTTGACAATCCATAGGAGTGGAATTACTGGGTCACAGATACATATATCATCGTTAGTTACATAATAGTGAACTTTTTTCCAACATGGTTGTACATACTAGCAGTGTATGAGGGAGGGTTCCCAGTTGTTCTACTCCACTACATATGTTGCCAGATTCCTTCATTTTAGCCATTTTAATGGGTGTGTCAGAGTGGTTTAATTTGCATTTTTATGCTGTGACTCTAATGTGCTTAATCCATAAGTGTATTGGCCATTTGGCAGTCAGTCCTCTTTTGTGAAGGACCTATTCACTTCCCTGGCCCATTTTTCTAATTGGGTTGCCTGTTTTTTTGTTTGATTTGAAGTTCTTTATGAATTCTGGTTACTCCTGTTTCAGATTTTTTTCTTCCACTCTTAAATGTATCTTTTTTTTATGTTCAGTTAGCCACTGTATAATATGTCATTAGTTTTTGATACAGTGTTCAGTGATTCATTAGTTATTTATAACACCCAGTGCTCAACACAACATGTGCCTTCCTCAATACCCATCATCCTGTTTTAAAGGTATCTTTTGATTAGCAGAGGTTCTTAATTTTAATGTAGTCTGATTTATCACTCTTTACTTTTAGGGTCATGTGTAAGAATTTTTTTTTTACTACCCAAGGTTATAAAGATCATCTTTATTATCTTTTAAAAGCTTTATTGCTTTGCCTTTGATATTTAGGTATCCAGTACACCTGGAGACAGTTTTTGTATGTGATAAAATGAAGGCAGTGATCTTTGTTTTTTTTTGTTTGTTTGTTTTTTGTTTTTAAGGATTTTATTTATTTGAGAAAGAGGGAACACAAGCAGGGGGAGGAGCACGGGGAGAGGGAGAAGCAGACTCCCTACTGAGCAGGGAGCTCAAAGCAGAGCTCAATCCCAGGACCTGGAGATCACGTCCTGAGCTGAAGGCAGATGCTTAACTGACTGAGCCACCCAGGTGCCCCTCCATTTTAACAACTAAAACATTTAGAAAAGTTGCAAGACTAGTACAATGAATACCCATGTACCTTCACCTAGATACAACAAATGTTAATATTTTGTCATGTTTGCCTTTCGCTTTTTTTTTTTCTGAACTATTTCAGAGTTTATGACAGTTTACTCCTAAATACCTCAGCATGTATATCATAAGACCAAAGGCATTCTATTTAACCACACCTAGTGTAGTTGACGATCAGGAAATGTGACACTGACACAAGACTGTTATATAATACACAGTCTATATTAAAGTTTTACCAAGTATCCTTTATAGGATCCTTTATATTCTTTAAATCAATGTCCAGTCAAGGACCATGCATTGCCTTTGGCTGTCAGGTGTGTAGTCTCTTCCGTTTACTCTTGAATGCTTCCCTCACCTTTTAGGCAGTGATCTTTATATTTCCACATGGATATCCAGTTTTGCCAGGACCATTTATTTAAAAAATATTCTTGGAGCGCCTGGGTGGCTCAGTCAGTTAAGCGTCTGAGTCCTTGATTTCAGCTCAGGGTCATCAGATCTAGCCCCACATTGGGCTCTGCACCTTGTCAGGAGGCTGCTTAAGATTCTCTCTCTCTCTCACCCCCAAACTGCCTCCCCACTCCTGCTTGCTTGCTGTCTTGCTCTAAAATAATAATAATAGGGGCGCCTGGGTGGCTCAGTGGGTTAAGCCTCTGCCTTCAGCTCAGGTCATGATCCCAGGGTTCTGGGATCGAGCCCCGAATCGGGCTCCTTGCTCAGCAGGGAGCCTGCTTCCCCTTCTCTCTCTGCCTGCCTCTCTGGCCACTTGTGATCTCTCTCTCTCTCTGTCAAATAAATAAATAAAATCTTTAAAAATATAAAAATAAAACAATAATAATAATTAAAAAATTCTTTCCATACTGTCATGAAGTTCCCCTTTTATTATAAATCAAGAGTCTATATGTGCATTGATCTGTTTCTGTGTTCTCTGTTTTAACTTTGTACCAATACCAGGTTTTTTAAATTAATACACCATTCTAAAAATAATCTGATGGAACAAGTCATCCTACCTTCTAATTTAATCGTGTTTGATTATTCTTGGCTCTTTATGAATCGGCTTCACAAAAATTCTCTTGGGATTTTTACTGAGATTCCTTTGAACTAATATATTGCTTTAGGGAGAATTGACATTTTTACAATATTGTTCCCATCCATAACATGATTTCTCTCTCCATATAGACAAGTTCCTCTCAAAAATGTTTTAAAGTTTTGTGTGTAGTGACCTTACACATTTTTTCTCCTTTCTGATGACCTTTTTCAACTCACTTTCTTTAGATTTTCTACCTCTACAGGCATATTGTTCATGAATAATGATAGCTTCATTTGGTCTTTTACAGTCTTTTTGTCTTTTATTTCTTTTTCTTATGTCAGCTAGAATCTCCAGTATCCTGTAGAAGGAAGTGCTGATAGGGATCATTCTTGGCATGTTTCCAGTCTCAGTGGGCAAGCTTTCAGTCTTCTACCACAAAGTATGATGTTTGCTATAGAATTTTTGTAGATGCTTCTTAAGTGTATTCCCTTTTATTCCTGTTTTTTTGAGTTATTACAATGATTTTATGTTGAATTTTATAAATTGCTGTTACTGTATGTATTTTATTGACACACACACAGTGCATTTCTAATGTTAAACCATAATTTACATATTACCGCAATAAATCAACTAGTCCTACAGTAATATCCTTCTTATATATTGCTTGGGTAGGTTTACAGTATGTTTTTAGGATTTTTACACCTGTGGTAATGAGTAAAATTATAATAGTGCTTTTAATATCCTTGTTATGTCTTGATATCAAGGGAATGCTGGCCTCTGAAAATGAGTTGGGAAAGCGTTCTTTTTAAAACTTTTGTGGAAGAATTTGTCTTCTTGTTTGCTAGTAAAATCATCTGGGCCCATAGTTTTCTTTCTGGAAAAGTTTTAAATTGTAGATTGAATTTATAAGATTTTTCACATTTTAGGGATGCCTGGGTGGCTCAGTTGGTTGGGCGGCTGCCTTTGGCTCAGGTCATGATCCCAGCATTCTGGGATCGAGTCCCACATCGGGCTCCTTGCTCGGCAGGGAGCCTGCTTCTCCCTCTGCCTCTGCCTGCCGCTCTGTCTGCCTGTGCTCGCGCTCTCTCTCTCTCTGACAAATAAATAAATTTAAAAATTTAAGGTTTTTCACATTTTAAAATTTATTCTTTGACAGTATTAATTACTTGGATTTTTGTAGAAATTCCCCAATTCATATAAACTTTCAGATTTACTGACATAAAGTTGTTCATAGTAACTTCTTAACTTTTTTATCTACAAGATTTATAGTAGTATCCCTCTTTTCATTCCTGCCTTTGGTTATCTGTGAATTCTTAATTTTTCTTCATCAGTCTTGCCAGGGTTTTAAACTTTTTATTAGTCTTTTTTAAAAGTTACATATTGGCATTGATCCTCTTTTTTTCTAATGTTCATTTACTCTTATCTTTGTTTCCTTTTTTCTCCTTCGGTCTACTTTGTTACTCTTTACCTAGTTTCCTGAAATTGGTGCTTATCTCTTTAATTTTTAGCCTTTCTTCTTTTCTAATATATGCATGTAGGGCTGTAACTTTAGGGTAGGCAGTGTTAAAGTGTATCTCACGTATTTTGATACTGTATTCAAAATAATTTCTAAATTCCATTGTGATTGCTTCTTTGTCCATGGATTTTTTTTTTAAGATTTTATTTATTTGTCAGAGAGAGTGCGAGCGTGCACGCATGCGCAAGCAGGCAGAGTGGCAGGCAGAGGCAGAGAGAGAAGCAGGCTCACTGTCGAGTAAGGAGCCCGATGTGGGACTCAATCCCAGGACCCTGGGATCATGACCTGAGCCGAAGGCAGTGGCTTAACTGACTGAGCCACCCAGGCGTCCCTGTCCATGGATATTTTAAAAGTCTATTTCTTAATTTCTGAACTTAGAGGGATTTTTAGTTTTCTCTTTGTGATGACACTACCAGGAAACTTATTTTTAATTACTTTAAAGGTTAGGTAACTTTTTTTAACCCCTTGGAAATTTATTTTCTTACGTATATGTTTTAAAATAAAGAATATTCTGGGCACCTGGGTGGCTCAGTGGGTTAAAGCCTCTGCCTTGGCTTAGGTCATGGTCCAGGATCCTCTCTGCTCAGCAGGGAGCCTACTCCCCCCACCCCCACCTACTTTTGATCTCTCTCTGTCAAATAAATAAATAAAATCTTTTTTTAAAAGAAAAAGAATATTCTGAAGTTGTTAGATACTGAGTTTTTATATGTCTGTTATGTCACAATGTATATCAAGTTGCTTTACTGGTTTGTGTACACATTTGTTTTTTCTGTGGTAGTTATAGCATTGTCTGTTTCTTTGAGTATTTTTGTCAATATGTTACTTTAAACTTTCAGAAGCCATTTCTTAGGTACTTCCAAATTTGGAAACCTACCTTCTTCATAATTTGAGCTTTTGTCATTGTGAAATATCCCTCTTCATCACAAATTAACACTTTTTACCTTAAAGTTTACTTTGCCTGGAACTTACTTAGCTACACCAGTTTTCTTTTGATTAAACATGCTATGTCTTTTATTCCCATATTTTTACTTTCAGCTTTCTAAATTCTAATGTTTTATATGTGCCCCTAATAAATTTCATATACTTGGGTTTTTTCTTTATTAAGACAGTCTTCAGATTTTAACAAGTGCATTTAATCTATTTACATTTAATGTAATCTCTAATATATTGGGATTTAAATCTACTATTTTATTTTGTGTGTTTTATTATTCCTACCTGATAACATGTTCCTTTTCTTTATTGCCTGTTTGGGGTTTGTTTTTGTTACTGTTGTGTTTTGTTTTGTTTTGCCTTTTTCTTTTGATTACTTTTTATTCCATTTTTTCTTTTGTTAGTTGCAAGTTTTATACTTTTTTACTCTTTTTTAAATAGTTAACCTAAAGATTACAACATAAATCTATGATTATCAAAGTCTGTTAATTTGTACTTTTATCTTCGATGATATAAGGACTTAAATATGCTTCAGCTATTATTGTATTATATATTATATATGATGTAGTTGCTCTTGTTATTTTTAATTATCTGTATACTTTAAATCCACACATTATTCTTATGTTTTATGTAGTCAGTATTCATTCAAAATTACTCACATATTTCCTTTTCCTTGTTTTTCATTTATCACCCCGACTTCTCTTCATTTTTTATGTCCCTTTAGTGCCATTGTATTGGTGATTGTATTTATAATTGTATCTTAGTCTCTCTAAAAGTATCTTTATTTCAACTTCATTCTTGAAGGTGGTTTTGCTTGGTGTAAAATTCTAGATTGGCGGTTTCCTTTCATCACTATAAAAATAGCATCTACTGGACAGAATCGCCGGACAGGTGGCAGCTGCCAACAAGAAGCATTAGAACAAATGCTGGGTTAATAAATTGCCTCATTCATTAAAATAAATAAATAAATAAAAATAAAAAATAATAAAAATAAAAATAGCATCTATTAGGGACGCCTGGGTGGCTCAGTTAGCTAAGCAGCTCCCTTCAGCTCATGATCCCAGCGGCCTGGGATTGAGTCCCACATCGGGCTCCTTGCTCGGCAGGGAGCCTGCTTCTCCCTCTGCCTCTGCCTGCCACTCTGTCTGCCTGTGCTCGCTCGCTCTCTCTCTCCCTCTCTCTCTGACAAATAAATAAAAATAAAATCTTGTTTTTAAAAAAAGCATCTATTATATTTTGCTTTCCATTATTTCTGTGGAAAAGTAACCTTTGAACTGAATAGTTTATATTTGTTGCATGTGTATGTGTAGTTTTCCATTTCATAACTCAGTTAACATTTTTTTGAGTAAATAACACACAATATTACATTAGTTTCACGTGTACAGCATAGTAATTCAACAAATATATGTTACACTGTGCTTACAACAGGTGTACGCAGTGCTATTGCAGGTAGTTACAGTATGACTGATTAGGTACCCTGTGCTATACTTTCCAGCCCTGTGACTTATACATGCCATAACTAGAAGCCTGGATCTCATACTTCCCTTAACTCATCCCTTTGCCACCTTCCCTCTGGCAACCATCGGTTTGTTCTCTACATTTAAAAGATCTGATTCTTTTTGTTGATTCATTTGCTTTATTTTTTAGATTCCACATATAAGTGAAATAATGTATTTGTGTTTATCTGACTTTTTCACTTAGGATACCCTTTGGTTCCATCCATGTTGTCACAAATGGCAAGATTTCATCCTTTTTTTATGGCTGAATATATTCAATTACTTTTTCATCCATTTATCAATCAGTGGACACTTGGGCTGCCTGCATAATTTGTAAATTAATCCTGCAATTAACTTAAGGTTGCATATGTCTTTTCAAATTAGTGTTTTCATTTTCCTTGGATGAATATCCAGTAGAGGAATGACTGGATCATATGGTTGTCCTACTTTTACGTTTTTGAGGAACCTCCATACTGTTTTCCAAAGTGGCTGGACCAGTCTACATTCCCACCATTGGTGTAAGAAGGTTCCTTTTTCTCCATAGCCTTGCCAATACTTGTTATTTCTTGTCTTTTTTATTCTAACCATTCTGACAGAAGCAAGACAATATCTCATTGTGGTTTCGATTTGCATTTTCCTGATGATGAGTGATCTTGAGTATTTTTTCACGTGTCTGTAGGCCATCTGTAGGTCTTCTTTGGAAAAATGTCCATTCAGGTCCTCTGTCCATTTTTTAATTGGGTTGTTTGTGGTTTTTTTGGTTTTGAGTTGTGTAAGTTCCTTATATACTTTGGGTATTAACCCCTTATTGGATAGATGATCTGAAAATATCTTCTCACAGTCAGTAGGTTGCCTTTTTTGTATTGTTGCTGGTTTCCTTTACTATACAAAGACTTTTTATTTTGATGTAGTCCTAGTATTTATTTTTGCTTTTGTTTCCCTTACCTTAGGAGGCATATCTAGGAAAATGTTGCCATGGCCAATGTCAGAGAAATTGTTATCTGTGTTCTCTTCTAGGAGTTTTTATGGTTTCAGGTCTCACATTTAGGTCTTTAATACATTTTGAGTTAATTTTTTGTGTCTTATGTTAGAAAGTGGTCCAGGTCATTCTTTTGCATGTAACTGTCTAGTTACCCCGGCACCATTTGCTGAAGAGACAGTCTTTCCCCTGTCATATATTTTTGCTTCCTTTGTTGTAAGTTAATTGGCCATTTAAGCATGGGCCTATTTCTGGACTCTGTTATGTTCCATTGATCTTTGTTTCTGTTTTTGTACAAGTACGATACTGTTTTTTATTACTGCAGCTTTGTAGCATCTTGAAATTTGGAATTGTGATACCTCCAGTTTTTTTGTTCTTTCTCAAGATAGCTTTGGCTATTCAGGGTCTTTAATGATTCCCTAGAAATTTTAGTATTTGTATTAGCTCTTTGAAAAATGCTGTTGCTATTTTGAGAGAGATTGCATTGAATCTGTAGATTGCTTTGGGTAATATGGACATTTAGCAATATTAATTCTTCCAATCCATGAGCATGAATATATTGTCCAGTTGTTTTTGTCATCTTCAGTTTCTTTCATCAGTATTATGTAATTTTTGGAGTACAGGTCTTTCACCTCTTTGGTTAAGTTTATTCCCAGGTAGTTTATTCTTTTAGGTGCTATTGAAAATGGATTTGTGTTCTTAATTTCTCTTTCTGCTACTTCATTATTAGTATTTTGAATTTTAATATTTTTGAATATTAATTTTGTGTCCTTGTTACAGGTATACTTTTTTTCTGACTACTTTTAAGATTACCTCTTACTTTGGAGTGCCTGGGTGGCTTGGTTAGGCATCCTGACTCTTGATTTCAGCTCAGGTCATGATCTCAGGGTCAAGCCCTATCTCAGACTCCATGCTCATCACAGACAGAGTCGCTTGTCTGTCTCCCTCTGCTCCTCTCCACTGCTCATGCTCTTACTTTCTCAGTCTGTCATAAATAAATCTTAAGATTATCTCTTGCATTTTATTTTTAGCAGTTGTTTCTATGTGTGGACTTCTTTCTGTTTATCTTCCTTTAGAGTTTGAATGCTTTCTTCAGTCAGTAGGTTGATATATTTAATTGGTTTTGAAAAATGCTCTGTCATTATCTCTTTAGTATTCTACAGGATCTCTCTCCTCTTCCAGTATTCTTTCTATGTATGGTTGATCTTTTTATTTTGTCCTTTCTAACTTTTTACCTTCCTTCTTTTTTTTAAGATTTTATTTATTTATTTGACAGATAGAGATCACAAGTAGGCAGAGAGGCAGGCAGAGAGAGAGGAGGAAGCAGGCTCCCTGCTGAGCAGAGAGCCTGATGCGGGGCTCGATCCCAGGTCCTGGGATCATGACCTGAGCCGAAGGCAGAGGCTTCAACCCACTGAACCACCCAGGCGCCCCAACTTTTTTACCTTCTTTTCCTAATTCTTTCAGGAAAAAAAATTATTTTCTGCTTGATTCTTTGTTTTCTCCTGACTTAACTTCCAATCTACCATTTGAACTCTGTCTCCTTCAGCATGGTTATTTTAAGTCTGTCTGATAGCCACAGTATCTGGAGTATCTGAAAGTTTCTGGGTTTTGTTGTTTTCACTAGTTTTCATTTACATTGTCTTGTCTCCTTTTGTGCTTAGTTACCTTTGATTATGTGTCATACATAGCATTTGAAAAACTATTTATAGAAGTATTTTCAGGACTGAGAGGACATGATTTTCCTCCAAAGTGTGTTTTCATTTTTTTCTGTCAGGTTCTAGGGCACTCGCACTGGGGTTACTTTAATCCAGTTTTAGGACTTAAATTTTCGGAACCGTTCAAATGACTTGAAGCTAGGCTACAGTGTCCACAAAGACTTTTATTTCAGCTTACCCTTGTTTAGGATGCAAACCTTGGGGATCTCAGCGTCAGGCATGGAAGTTTTACCAGGCAACAGTCCATACCCTTGTGTGCGTCTGGACTCCAGTTTTTACTTCTACCCCAGGGATTGGCACACTTTTTCTATAAAGGACCAGAGAGTAAATATTTTAGGCTTTGTGGACGATACGGTCTTTGATGCAACAATCAGTGCTGTAGCTGTTTTTTGGAAGACCCTAGACAATGTGTGAATTAATGAGCATGAATGTATTTCTGTAAAGATTTATTTTCAAAATCAGGCACAGGGCCAGATTTGGCCCAGAGCCATAGTTTGCTAACCCCTGCTGTAGTCTGTCAGAAACTCTGTTCAGATTCTCAGCCACATCTTCTTAAATTTAGATTAGCCCTGAGAATGCTAAACTAGCCTCTCTTTTGTTTGCTTTGTTAACTAGCTCTCTGGTGCCTTCAAGAATATTCTGGTTTTGGTTTTGGTTTTTTAAGATTTTATTTATTTATTTATTTATTTATTTATTTGACAGAGAAAGAGAGAGAGATCACAAGTAGGCAGAGCAGGAGGCAGAAAGAGGGGGGGAAGCAGGCTCCCTGCGGAGCAGAGAGCCTGATGCGGGGCTTGATCCCAGGACCCTGAGATCATGACCTGAGTGGAAGGCAGAGGCTTAACCCACTAAGCCCCACTCAGGTGCCCCAGTTTTGGGTTTTTTATGTTTGGTCCAGGTGCTCTCAGAAGGAGGTTTAATCTGAAATACCTAGTCGCTATTATCAGAAGCTAAAGTCATATACAAGGTTACTAAATTAAAAACAATGAGATTGGGGCACCTGAGTGGCTCAGTGGGTTAAAGCCTCTACCTTCAGCTCCGGTCATGATCCCAGGGTCCTGGGATCGAGCCCCGCATCGGGCTCTCTGCTCAGCAGGGAGCCTGCTTCCTCCTCTCTCTCTCTCTGCCTGCCTCTCTGCCTACTTGTGATTTCTGTCAAATAAATAAAATTTAAAAAAAAAACACAATGAGATTTCCCCCCTGCCCTAATCTCAAAAAGGAAATTTCTTGAGGTGCTGTCAGAGAATCTCTCTCACAAGCATCCTGTAATATATAAATGACTTTTTTTTCTAATGAAACTGACTTTTCAGGACATGTTTCTATAGTCTTCCTAGAGAGATTGTGCATTCCAAGGTTAAAGTTACAGAGCAGCATTGTCGGACAGAACTTTGTGGATGGAAATGTTCTGTATCTTGCACTATACAGTATGGTAGCCATTAGCCTCCTGTGACAACTGAGCACTTGAAATGTGACTAGTATGAATACAGAACTAAAATTTTACATTTATTTAATTTTAACTAAATTTAAATAGCCAGGTAAGGATACTTGTTTGGAGTGGACAAAGCTTATATTAAGTGAAGAATCTCTCCTCTCAGTGCATAGTGTGTTCCCACAGTGCCACCTACCAAAGTATCCATTTTCTAGTGCTCCTGCAAGAAATACTTAATCTAAATGTGTTTGATGGACAGTATCTTCTAAATATCTGAGGGCTTGGAGAATGTTTCCATTTATTCCTACCATTTACCTGGTGTGATGGAAGTACACTTGCTGTTCTGAACAGGCTGCATACACCTAATGCAGTCACTCAATTTACTGCTAACACATATTTTTCTTTGCAGGGAAAGGGGCGACTTCGTCGAGGAAACTGTCCAAGTCCATCCTCTCCTGTTGTGGTCCGGTTGCC
Organism: Mellivora capensis; assembly: GCA_004024625.1. Taxonomy (NCBI): domain Eukaryota; kingdom Metazoa; phylum Chordata; class Mammalia; order Carnivora; family Mustelidae; genus Mellivora; species Mellivora capensis. The sequence goes on from PISX010007734.1 coordinate 29,828, forward strand.
CTCCATGTCTGATGTCCCAGAAGACACCTTGACTAGTGAAGCCGCTATGGAGACTGACATCACAGAACAACAGCAAGCAGCCATGCAGCAAGAGGAGAGGGTACTGACTGAGCAGATTGAGAACCTACAGAAAGAGAAGTAAGTTTCCAGGGGGGAAGGGAGCCACCAGTCGTTACCTGTTTTCATTTTCTGCATTCTGTGCTCTCTTGGTTTTTCCTTTTTTATTAAATATCCCCTATGTATCAAGCACTGTATCCAGTAATACAGGGGATGCAAAGATGAAAAAGACATGTTGCCTGGACTCAGGTAAGAGCTTGAAGAGTTGTCACCTCAGTGAAGGAAGCTCCATGAGCAGGGGTACCTGAAGCTTCTTCAGGGACAGTGCTGGTGACTGCGATAAGTTGTGTCAGTCTTAGCCAGATTTCCGAACAGGTCTGAGATCAGCCTCATTGAACAGGTTGGTCTTTAAAAGGAGGAGTAAGGATTCCTAGGCTAAGACAAAAGTCCCTTTCAAGAATGGGCGTCATTCAGAACTCCCTAAAGTGGGACACCTTGGCGGCTCAGTCAGTTAAGTGTCTGACTTCAGCTTGAGTCCTGCATAGGGCTCCTTGCTGGATGGGGACCCTGCTTCTCCCTATGCCAGCTGCTCTCCCTCCTTGTGCTTGCTTTCTCTGTCTGACAAATAAATAAATCTTAAAAACAAAACAAAAAAAGAGAACTCCCTAAAGAAGGTTATTATCTGAAGATCAATATAGCCATGGGGCCACCAACTGGATGGTCAGGTTAAGGCAGCAATTCTAGTGGGTGCTGGGATACTAGGTGGGGAAATTGGTGGCAATTTAGGAGAGAGACAGATAGTCAACTCTCTGCCCTCTACCATCACTAGAGCATGGTTAAGTAACAATAACACTACATCTTGGGGATAGTACAGACATGCTATGGTTCTTTTTGAGGGTACTGTGTATTAGTTCTTATTGACAAAAAAAGGCTGTAAAGTTTTAAGGGGATTTTTGTTTCTGAGTTCCAGGATCCCAGGTCTAAGAGTTTGATGCATTAGGGGACATCTGAGTCTGTTAAAATAAGTTTTGCCTGTCAGGAGTGATTCTAGAATTTTGGTAAGCTAAAAAAGCAGCTGGGACTCAGCTGTACAGAACACAATAAGGCAGAGGTTGTGCACCTTGACCAGGGGCTAGCTATCTAATTTGAAAAGAGGACCTCACTCAGCTTTGATGAAAATGTCATTGGAGAATATAGTTTGAGCTAGGTAGAGTGGAAGCAAAGCTAAGAAGGCTCTGAAAGAGAGGAGATTTGATGAGAAAGGGAGTAAGAATTGGAAGGATAAGGAAATTGTGGACCGTTTGGGACTCAGAGCTAGGATATTTCCAGGTAGTGACAGACTCTAAGATCTGCACATTGGAGAAATTGCCCATGTAATGTGAAGGAAAGATTGTTAGAAGTAGCAGACACGAGGACACTTTGGTGTGAGAGTACTGAGGTAAGCTTTTACGAAGATGTTTATTGACAGACCAGGATGACATCAAGTAGTAGCAAGAAAGCAAGATTAAGAACCAAGTCCAAGACTTGAGGGAACAAGGGGCACAACTGAGAAGGTAGGTTGGGTGCCTGATGAAGAGGAGTAGAGAATGCTGTGAGTGGAGGTGGCATAAGAGGCAAAGGACAGAAAAGATCAATGATGTTTTACTTCATCATTAGTGCCAGTTCATGGAAAATAGAAAAGAGCTAGGAGGAATCTTAGAGATTATCTCATGTCATCTCTTTGTTTTGTGGATGAGGGCACTGAGATCCAGGGAGAGGAAAGTACTTTGCCAATGCATTATGTATGAGTGTAGAGTGAGTTTAGAACCCTGATCTCCTGGTTATCAGCCCAGAGTTCATTTTACCAAAATATGTTAACAGCTGCAGCATCTTTTCCCAGCTCACCCTTTGCTCTATTATAGGTCCCAGACTGTGTTTGTAGCCTCCATCATTACTGTGGCTTACAGGTCTTTATCACCACTTTGGATGGGAACAGTAGGAAATGTGACTGTTTTGCTACTTAAATTTCTTTCATCGTTAAGTCTTTTTCCTGTTGTCTTCCTTCCTCCTCTTATCAAACACTAGTGGATTTCTTGATTATATCTTACAGGGAGGAGCTAACATTTGAGATGCTTGTACTGGAACCCCGTGCTTCTGATGATGAAACCCTTGAGTCTGAGGCCTCCATTGGGACTGCTGATAGCTCAGAAAATTTGAATATTGAGTCTGAAGGTGCCATCTCTGAGAAATCAGGTAAATGAACATATTAGACCAAGAATCCAGATTTGTTTTGCAAGGTAGGAATAAGGATTCCCAGGCTAAGACAAAATTCCTTTCAAGAATGCCTGACCTTATGGGAGAAGGTGACAAAGTCCTAAGAAGTTCAAATATACTGATCTATGTGAAGCTTCCATTATATATTGTTCATCAGACCCAACATTTAATGTAATGCAGTTTTTTGTCAACTTAATGTTTTCTTCTCTGTTTACCACAGAGAAAACCCAGTAATTACAACACATGTTGTCTTACTGATCCATGATCCACGTTCTAAGGGTGGTTGATAGGAGTTGGGCCCTGCTGAGAAATGGGCTTATACCAAAGAAGGTATTTAACTACATGGCATGTCTCAGGGAGACATAGAATTACTCATATCCTGGCAGTATTTTATTTTATTTTTTAATTTTACTATGTTGTATTAGTCACCATCATTAGTTTTTTTTGTTTTTTGTTTTTTTAATATTTATTTGCCAGAGAGAGAGAGCACACACAAGCAGGCAGAGAGGCGGGCAGAGGCAGCAAGAGAAGCAGGCTCCCTGCCGAGCAAGGAGCCCGATGTGGGACTCGATCCCAGGATGCCGGGATCATGACCTGAGCCGAAGGCAGCGGCTTAATCAACTGAGCCACCCAGGCATCCCCATCACTAGTTTTTGATATAGTGTTCCATGATTCATTGTTTGCATATAACACCCAGTGCTCCATGAAGTACATGCCCTACTTAATACCCATCACTGCGCTAAACCATCCCCCACCCCCCTCCCCTCTGAAACCCTTCGTTTTTTTCCCCCAGAGTCCATAGTCTCTCATAGTTCATCTCCCCCTCTGATTTCCTCCCCTTTATTTTTCTCTTCCTTCTCCTAATGTCCTCCATGCTATTCCTTACGTTCCACGTGATAATTGTCTTTCTCTGCTTGACTTATTTCACTTAGCATAATCCCCTCCTCCGGCTCCATCCATGTTGATGCAAATGGTGGGTATTCATCCCTTCTGATGGCTGAGTCTCCCAACTAATAAAATCATGAATGAAAGGGGAGAGATCACGACTAACACCAAGGAAATAGAAACGTTTATTAGAAATTATTACCAGCAACCACATGCCAACAATTTAAGCAACCTGGAGGAAATGGATGACTTCCTGGCAGTATTTTAAATGATAGTGACAGTTGTAGGCCTTACGTAATGGCGTAGTCAAACTCCAGACTTCTTGGGGTTGATTCTTAAATAATATGTGTAGAAACGGGTAACTTCTCAGGTTATGGCTGTGGACAGAGTAGGTCAGCCTAGACGCTTCAGACCTCAGCCCACCCATCACACAGGAATGGTGAAACCTATTATTATGGGATGATTTGGTTTAGAGGAAATTGTCACTTAGAGCTTTGATCTCTTCTTTTGAATTAGAGAGAAGCTTAGTCCTTAGCTCCCTGAAGGCAGCTGGCAAATCTGAACCTTCAAGCAAGTTACGAAAGCAGCTAAAAAGGCAGCAAGACTCTTTGGATTCAGTAGGCTCTTCATTCTCTACTTTATGTTCATCTAACACTGCATCTTCTCATGGGACCAGAAAACGATTTCAGATTTATTCTAAATCTCCTTTCTACCGAGCTGCCTCAGCTGGCGAGGCCCTGGGAATGGAAGGGCCATTCGGTCAGACCAAATCCCTGGAAGACAGGCCTCAGTTCATCAGCAGAGGAACCTTCAACCCTGAAAAGGGCAAACAGAAATTAAAGAATGTGAAAAACTCACCTCAGAAAACCAAAGAGACCCCAGAAGGGACAGTTGTGACTGGCCGCAGGAAAACTGTGGACCCAGACTCCAGCTCCACCCAACAGCTAGCTCTCTTTGGAAATAATGAGTTTATGGTCTGAACTGGCAGCTGTGTGTCCCTTCATGGCTACAGAGTGGTAAACACATCTCATCTTCGGGGCCTCTTCTCATGCCCTCGTCCACAATAGTCCAACCTAATTGTGGTCCTGCCTCTTGCCCAAGCATACAACCAAGAACTTGTATGCTAATTCCCTGGGCCTCCTGCAGAAACAGAAAGGCCTCTGTGAAGCCTTCTGGGGATGGTGCCAGCTGTGCCTTGGCTGCTGTGTTTGACTGGGGAGTTCACTAAACAGAGCCATCGGGGGCCTGGGGATTTGGGTCAGTTGTGGAGATATTCCTAGTTGCCTCTCCTCCATCCTCTTTTCCTTCCCAGAGGTGGGTTTTGAACTGGGGGGGAGGGGGGGCATGGTGGGCCTGAGGGAACCACTGATTTTTGACATTTGAAGAAAACATATAAATCTTTCTTAACCACGAAAGCAAAAGCCTTTGGGTTTATTTTGGGATAGTTAGGAGCTGGGGTAGAATATAATTTTTTTCCAAGGATTTATAAACAAAAAGCTTAAGCCCTCTATTTTAAGATTTTTGAGAAATACTCCATGTTATATTCTGGGGAAAGTAAAAACGTAATTGTTTCCATGAAGCCATCAGAGCATGTCTCAGACATCTGGCTACATGATGAAGAAGAGAGTACATGCTTTGTTTTTTTGATGTTGTTCAGTGTCATAATAATGCCGGTTTCACTCCTGGTTATTTCCTGCCAAATATATTGCATGGGCTGAAGTTTCAGTTTTCCTACTGTACTCAGACTTCCTGGTCCTAGGATTAGGTTCCTCTAATTTTTTGTTAAGTGTCTCAGAGACATGGTGATCCCTAAACATGAGGGTCTCATCCTAATCCACCCAGGCTTTCCTCTTTGTATAGATTAAGCTGAAGATCACATACGAACCTGTTCATCTGCTGGTGGATTTCCACCACAAACTCAGACAAGTAATGTGACCGTCTAATCACTTCTCCTAACACATTCATACACAACACTGCATGAATACATGTTAACAGAAAGCTGCCAAAAAAATAAGAGAGAAAAGTTTTTGATATAACCATCTATTACCTTCTTTTCCTCAGACCATCAGTATTAAATAGATGAAAAAATAAATCAAGGACTACTTGAAGCTATTTTTGTTAATATTCTGGTTACTGAAGTTTACTGTAAATATATATGTATAGTATGCATATTTCTTTTTAACCTTATGCTTCCCTCCTCGTAGAATTTCTTCCCACAGATTAAGGGCCATTGGATAGGGGTGAGAGCCACTATCCCAAGGTTGAGGGAAAAATCAGACTATCTTTTTTCACCACTGGGTGTCTCCCTACACCTGAGCTATAATAGCATTTTAAGCTTCTTAGCATTTGTGGGATTAGAAATCTGTTTTTGCTATTTATAATATATGGAAGATGAAACATGATACTCTTTCTTGAGATAAGTATGTGAAAATGTTTATTTTTAAAGTTACTAAATGCATCTTGTCTAACTACCACGTGCACTGTTCTGAAAAAGAGCCTTTACCATCTGTAACCTGAATTTTGGTTATTCTTTCTTTTCATACTTCAATTTGAAGTTGTGGAAATGTTAAGACTTTGTTAGGGCAGATTCTCTCCTGTTACACAACACTGAACCTCATGTCACTGCCTCAGTGGTTATTGTCAAGCCCCAGAGGTCAGGCTTAGAACATCATTCTGAGTGGCAGCTAAAGGTAGCAGGAGTCTTACCTCTCCCTGGTTTGGTTTCAGAAATGAGCTAGGGAAAGGAATCTTTTTAAATCTCCAGAATGATGATGGTTGTGAGTAAGTGTTAGATTTTATATCCCGCAAACATCTGCCATAATAAATGTTAAAGCCTTTTAAAAATCGAACTTTGGAGAATCTCTTCGAGGAAAGCCCAACCCCTCAGCATGGTCAGGTCCACGTGGGACTTCTGGGGCCCCAGGGCCCCAAGCCAGGCTGCGCAGGCTGTTTCAGTATTCCTGGAGGAGTAGTGTCCTGCTGGGCATGGACTACTACTCTCTACTTGCTCCAGAGCATTGGTTTAATACCATAAGAGAAGGAGATGACCCTTTGTTGGATAATTTCCTTTGGCCCCGAGGAACGGCCTGGAGAACACATCTTGGCATATGTTCTCCCTTCTAAATTCTTACAGATTTTCTTTGTTTGTTTGCAAAATAAGTTTTTGGCAGTTGGAAAAAAAAAAATTACTCCTGTAGGCCACTTTATAAGAACTAGGCAATGGATGTTAAGAGACTTTATATTTCTCAGGGACCTGAAACCTGAATTTGGATAAAAGTAAATAAAAAATACTTGTTTTTTGGTTGCTAGATTTGTGGATTATAGTCATTTAACAAAGTGCCAGAATGGAGGGCTGCAGGGGTGGAGAGAGATCCGCACAATCCTCAGAATGAAGAGCAAGTGTGGGACCCTCCCTTTGAAGGAAAAGAAAGCTTTGCTTCTCATAGGATAACAAGTACTGTTGACCTAACAAAGAGATGAAGCCATAACTCCTAAAAACTGTCAGAACCAAGTGCTGTATCTTCTTCCATATGGTCTTAACTGGTCCTCTCTGCGGTTAAAGTTATGTCACCACAAAGTGAAGCTGTATTATAATCATTTATGATGAAGATGTGTAACCTTCATATACATCACAGCTGTGCTGCCCATTGCTTCTGCTTTGCTTTTCTTTGATCTCGCATGCTACAGACAAAAATCCCTGTGTGACAGCAATGGGGCAGCCCCACATTTGGAGCCCATACTCCAAAATACAGAGGAATTCTGTTCCTATCACACTTTCCAGCCCCAAACAAAGCCTGGATTTGCACTTCTCCACATTAAAGCCAGCCATCCCTTATCATGGAAAATGTAATAGAAGCAGAGAAGTTTCATTTTAAGGTTACATTGTGTATCATAAGTGAAGCAAATTTGTTTAAACAGGAAGGATCAGGGAGGTGACATACTTAGTTTGTAATGCACTTCCTGCCATTTTAATTCCTTTGCTACTCTGAGCTTCTAGAAACACAAAGGGGAGATACAGAGTTCTCAGTATGGGCCTTGAAGAGACAGAGGGACCTGAAGTCAGGGAATGGGATACCAGAGCCCCTACCTTCTCACGCTTTGGAAACCAGCTGCAGCTCTTACCCTGCTGCTGGGAGGTTAGTGGAGACTTCTGTGTTCTTGACAGAGGGTGGTTTTCACTGTCAAAGAGAAGAAAAGAGGGAGTCCCAGAAGCATGCTGAAAAGAAGAAGTCCAGTAAGGTTCTGCAGGCCCACTTCAGTGACTCTGGGCCATTTTTTGTTTTGTTTTGTTTTTGTATTTTTTAAACTATAACTAACGAATGTGTACCTTTCACAAGCACTTTGGTGAACTAGAGAAGAAATTCTCAGGATGTGTTCAAAGCTAAGAGTTTTAATTTTAAAAAGAAACATAGTTCAGATGGTTTTCCTCATCCTCCTCTCCTCTTTTTTCCTCCTTGGTGGGGGAGCTAGGCAATGGGCATGCATCATTCTGTGTTGACAAATGCATTATGTCTACCCATAATTTTGTGACTGTTCCCCAGCACTGCCCCCCCAATAACACAGTGCCGGCCTTGGTAGTAAGTCTTTGGCATTTGAGGGAGTCCTCAGTCTTTCTGTGCCCCTTGTATAATTTTTACCACTTTTTTTCTGGAACCACTCCCATATTTGATTTGGTGTTAAAAGGTAACAGCAAAATAATGATTGTGGAGATGGATCTATTAGGTCTTGTTGGTCTCTTGGTTAACAGTGTTTTCAAAAAAGCCACACGAAGGCACCTATCACCTTGCTATTCATTTATAATTAATACCTATTATCAACCCTCTTAGGTCATATAAAAGTTGGCACCTTTAAACCAAGTAATTGCATTTACTAGAGGAAAGGTGTGGATTACAAATTAGTATTGTATTATTTTAATAGATTCAAAGTAATTTATAAGTATGCTGAGTGTAAATTTTTAAAGACTATGTATTGTAAAAGGACATATCCTGTGAAATATAGTATCATTTTACTGCTTAACAATATAATTCTATAAAAAGAATGATTTATCTCACCCACAGAACTGATTACATTCCTGATGCAATCAACAGGCACTTTGTAATTTCCTTTTGGGTTGGTTTTTTGGTTGTTGTTTTTTTGTTTTTGTTTTTTGTTGTTGTTGTTGGAGGGGGGAGCAAAACATCATCTGTAGAAAGTGCAGTTTGTGTCACTCCAAATATGCACTGTACAGCTACACGAAAGCAGCTTGATGAACAAATCACTCCATGGCTCATTAAAGAACAAAGCTTCCAGAAGCAGCAATACGTGTGGTTTGTTTTCTGACCATCCTGGCTCCCACCCCAGCTCACTCCAATCCCACTCCAAGGAATAGCAGTGATTTTTGTTAAGCTGATTTTTCTTTTAAGGAAAGGACTGAGCCCCAAAGTTTACAAAGTGCAGAAGCAGTAATTATGGGAACTCAGCTGAATTCAAGTGAAAGTGAGATTCAAGATACTCGTTTTATGTAATAGATGCTAGCTGCCAGGTGTTAAGACTTCCTTTAATCAGCCTAGAGCTAGGCGGACAGTGAAGACAGTAAGTCTACAGTTAGGATCCTCACCAAAAAGACTGAAGAAGTAGCAACATCTGCTAGTAGTAGAGGCCCAGGAATTAATTCATCCCTAGGTTGTCATTTTCTTTCTGCCACTATGCTGTGTGACTTTGGGAAAGTCATGAGCCATTTCTGGGTGTAGTTTTCCCATCTGGAAATGAGCTCTCTTCCTCAGGTTTACTTCTCTGTGTAACTCCCACTGACTCTCAGGTCTCAGCGTAAAAGGCAGTTATTTCCTCTTCCCCCTTCAGCTGGATTAGATGTGTTCTCAACAGTGCCCGGTATTCATGGCATCAAAAGACTGTTTGAGGGGCACCTGGGTGACTCAGTTTGTTGAGCATCTGCCTCTGGCTCAGGTCATGATCAGAGGGTCCTGGGATTGAGCCCCATGTCTGAGCTCCCTGCTCATCGGGAAACCTGCTTCTCCCTTTCCCTCTGCTGCTCCCGCCATAGGATTGTGCACTCACTCACACACACTCTCACTGTCACATAAATAACAACTGTTTGATATAAGCTTCCCAAGGCAAGAAATGTGCTATCTTGCTGACTCTTAGATCTCCAGCACCTAATGAGAGGTGCCCTTGCTTAAATATTGGATGAGAAGGTTGAATGAGATCGGAGGTTCCCAAATGCCAAACTAGGTCTCAGGTGAAATGGAAAGTTATTCAGTTTTTAAAATCCTGAGATCATCTTCCCATTTTTTTTTGCATTGTTTACATTTTTGCATTAAATTAATGTCAAAGCGATAAGAGTAGTGAATTATTTCTTCAGGTTTATTTAATTGGCCAAATAAAGCTTAGAAATGCCGTTTTAAAAATGTACCCCTGTGGTAAACCAAATCAACAAACCTTCCCAATGCTTCTTGGCATCTTTGGGTCTTTGTCTGCATTTCCTATCATCACATAGTCCCTTAGGGTGGAAGAGGATGACTGTCTCACAAATCTGAAAATTGCAGTTGAAAAGAAAGGCCCAGATAGGTCCACAGAGACTGTCTCTGTGTGCTTCATAACAAAAGACATTTCTGGCTTTAAGGGCAAAAAAAACTTTCACAGTATCCCCTCTCCTAGCAACAACCCTAAATGCAATGGTACCCATTTGAATGTCAACAGGACCAATTTACAGCAAAATATTGAATAAATCCTGAGATCAACTGACTCTGTATCCTATTAGGAAAACAAGAGCCACTCAGTGTATTTCAGGTGAGGAGGACATAATACAGGAAGTAGGGGGTTAATAATACACACTGGAAGAACTGGAGAAACATAGATCCGGGAAGCTCCCACACAAAGGTCGAGAAAGCCAAAAGATCCAAAGAGCTTTCTGGAAGCTACTGCAATTCAAAGAAGGCTGCCTGAAATCTCTACCTTCCCACACAACTGGCTGCAACTGCCTCCAGACAGCAATGACTTCCTCGTTGACCTTCCAAGTCTCACGTGAGAGTGCCTGCCTTCCATGAGGGAGCCATGGGGGGGAAGAGGATCCTGGGAAATGTAGTTCCTGGCATCTCTGCAGTGAGGACAAGACCTTAGAAGCGGGTGGTATTGATGCCAGGTTGACAGCAGCTAATCCAGGCAAGAAATGTGCAATTTTGCCTATGTACCTTGTCTATTTCTCCAAGACTTTCTCCTGAAGATCCCAAACAATCTCCCCTGGTATAGAATTGCTGTGCTCACACATCCCAGACCAGTACCAGCACATGAACTTCAGTAGCCCACTCTGCACACCTATGTTCTGAGATGCATGACTATAGGGTAGATAGATGTCCAGAGCCTATCTGGCCCTATTTCAGCCTTCTTTCTTGCTACAGTGCCTTTGCTCAGGCTTTCTATATGCAGGCCTTTCAACGTTATGGATGAAAACTCTTGATAGGGAACTGGATAGTATAATGGCATTATAGACATTAGATGCTCAAATAACAGGCAAGTCTGGTGCTTTTAGAAGATCAAGAATATGGGGCACCTGGGTGGCACAGTCGGTTGGGGATCCGACTCTTGATTTTGGCTCCAGTTGTGGTCTCAGGGTCGTAGGATCAAGCCTTGCATCAGGCTCTCTGCTGGGCATGGAGACTGCTTAGAATTCTCCCTCTCTCTCCCTCTTCCTCTGCCACCCATCCCCACTCTATCTGTATCTATATATCTATATCTATATATAAAGAAGATAAAGAATAGTTTAAGTGCTCAAGTGGAAAGGGCTCAAGCTGGGCCATACTTGCCATACTCTTTCCTCCTCGGGCACCAGCCCAGCTAGTGTCATTTCTAGAGCAGAGTGTCCTGAACTACATCCTTCCATCAAGGCCCGATATCTCTGTGAGCTGGGAGAATTCATAGGCCAACGGGCAAGAAACCCCTAAGATTTCAGATTCCTCACATGACCTTCTACTTTTGACTTCAAGCATTTCTTCTTGGAGGACAGGAAATGCAACAGAATCGTTCAGCCATTCCAGGGGCAGGGGGCTCTGGGGGGTGGGGGGTGGCAGTGTCAGAGTTAGGGGGAGTTAAGTAGAGTCACACCAGGGTTTAGTTTCTCTCCAAGCCTCAGTTTTTTCACTTATCATTGGCGATGACTGGTCCAGTCCCAGAGCTAATCCAAGGATTGAGTAACAATGCCCATTCAGCACTCCATTCACTGCCTGGGAGTGAATGAGCACTGCCTGCTCAAGTCCCACACAAGTTCACTTTTTTGCTTTACTATTATTTCCTAGGTCTTTTGGGTCTGCCTTTGCAAAGGAGGAGGTTTGTCTGAGCTTCTCTCCATAAGGAATTAAGAAGTGATAGAGATTCCCCTTCTAAAAAAGGTGCCTGTAGCTGCCTGGCGTTGAGTTGGATACGCCCACCTTTGTTTATAGAAGGGTGAGGAAGGACAGGAAGGGAAACACTGAGACAGCCTGTGGGTTCTCCTGGGGGCGGGACCCCATCTGGAGAGAGGCGTGTTTTGACTCCTGTGGGAGATTTTGAAGCTGGGCTTGATTTGTTGCCCCTGGACTCTGCCGTGACATGGAAACCAGGTGGAACACAAGAGCCCGTGCTCATTCCTTCAGTGTCTTTCAATGGAGAGCCTTTTTTTTTTTAAGATTTTATTTATTCATTTGACAGACAGAGATCACAAGTAGGCAGAGAGGCAGGCAGAGAGAGAGAGGAGGAAGGAGGCTCCCCGCTGAGCAGAGAGCCCGATGTGGGGCTCCATCCCAGGACCCTGGGATCATGACCTGAGCCGAAGGCAGAGGCTTTAACCTACTGAGCCACCCAGGCGCCCCTCAATGGAGAGCCTTTAACACATTTGGTTTTTGGTTTTATTTTTTTCCCCACTTTATTGAGTATAATACAGTAAAATGCACAAATCTTAAGTGCGCAGCTCAATTTTTAGGAATGAGTAAATTTTCGAAACCACCACCACCTAGGTTAACATCAAGAACATTTCTAGCCACCAGAGGGCTCCTCTGGGCCCCTTCCCAACCACCCCACCTCCCAACCCCGGAGGCAAACAGGATTCCAGCTTCTGCTGCCTGGTTTGTCTGGCCTGTCCACGAATTTTGTATAAGCAGAGGCTGTGCTTGGCAAAGTTCTTTCATTCTACCTTTACGTCTGTGACATTCATCCACGTTGTCACATGTATTGGCCATTCATTCTTGATTGCTGCTTTCCATTAAATGAATCTACCACAACTTATTAATTCATCCTACCACCCACGTACAGTTAGGGGCTCTCCTGAATAAAGCTGCTGTGAATTTTTTTAAGATTTTATTTATTGACTTGATAGAGACACAGTGAGAAAGGGAACACAAGCAGAAGGAGTGGGAGAGGGAGAAGCAGGCTCCCCACTGAGCAAGGAGCCTGAAGCAGGGCTCCATCCCAGGACCCTGGGATCATGACCTGAGCCGAAGGCAGATGCTTAACAACTGAGCCACCCAGGTACCCCCTGCTGTGAACATTTTTAATCATATCTTTTGGTGGACATTTCTGCTTGGCATACATACCTACAGGGGGAATTACTGGGTCACAGGACAGGTGAATGTGTGGCTTCAGTCGGCTGTTTTCCAGAGTCGTTGCACCCATTTTACAGCCACCTCCCTCAGTTTTTGAACATATCACAAAGGAGCTTTTCCATTGGAGTATTCCCTATGGTCTTGCGGAAAAAGAGGAGCTCAACTCGTTCAGAAGTGATAAACCTCAAAGATGGGAGAAGCAGGAGCAACTTCCCAAACCTGAACAGGAGAGAGGACACCATCAGTTTTTTGTTTTGTTTTGTTTTTAATTTATTTGACAGAGAACGAGATCACAAGTAGGCAGAGAGGCAGGCAGAGAAGCAGGCTCCCTGCTGAGCAGAGAGCCCAATGAGGGGCTCCAACCCAGGACCCCAGGATCATGACCTGAGCCGAAGGCCCAGGCCTAAACCACTGAGCCACCAGGCGCCCACCATCAGTTTTATTACCAGCTTCTGAGCATGAGTCACGTGGTCAGTGGGATTAAAAATAGCAAATAAATACTGTTTATTATGTGCAAAGATTATAAAGTGAAAAGTTATATTAATGTTATATAAAATGTGCTAATCATATATATGATTATTAGGATAATTATGAGATGTATATTTGAGTAAGAATCTAAATTCCCCTCTGTGAGCCCCCTAGGGTGATAGAGTAGCCATTAGTGAAAGTGTTCTGAAGTGGAAGTGTAATTTTTGTGGATGAGAGAGATATAAAAAAATTTTTTTAAAAAGGGCTCAAGTCGACTCTTGATCTCAGCTCAGGTCTTGATCTCAAGGTCATGAGTTCAAGCCCCACCTTGCAACCCACACTAGGTGTGGAGCCAAATGAGTGAATGAATGAATGAATTGATCAATCAATCAATCAAACCATTTGCTAAGCAAGGGTCCCCAGTGCAGAGAAAGTAGGTGAAGCCACAAAAGAGAGATGGGAGGGATCAGCGGAGGTCAGTGCTCAACATCAAGGAGGCCACTTCAAAGTGGGTCAGCTCCACACTCAACTCCCACCGTGGAGGTCTGTGGGAGGCCTTCCATCATCTCCCAGTTATTTGACTTTTTTTTTTTTTTTCCAACCCAAGGGCTTTCTTTCTTTTGCAAGTGCCAGGTGGGTAGGACAGAAGTTGTGCATCTCTCACTTGTTCCTTCCTGCTTGTTTTTCTGGGCTAGGGAGTTTCAGAAAGAAGTAACTAGGAAGTCAAGTAGAAAAACTGTTTTTCAAACTACAGGAATTCATCCCCTAGTGGGTGTGAAATTAAACTTAGTGAGTAACCACCGGCCACGCTCTCAGCCTCTCTGTAGCTACCGCCCCCAAACCCAGCTACAGCCGGGCTCTCATCCATGCATTTGGCTTAGCCAAGTGCATCCCTAGGAGAGGCTCCCCTGCAGCTCCAACAGACCTGATCATGTTCCCTCAAAACCGTGTTTTCCTCCCGACTTTCCTTTTTATTTCTTGACTCCCGCTTCTCCCAAATAGCACATCCTCTTTTGTTCCTTATATCCATCCAAGTGCCAAGTCAGACACATTCTGACTCCTGGAGGCCCCTGCAACTGTCCTCTCCCTTCCATTCCCTACAGCCACTCCCAGAGAGCAGGACCCCAGGGACTCCCCTGGAGGGTGGCAGTGTGTGCCTCCCTCCCTGATCGTGTACTCTGGAGTCACTCTAGCTCTGTGTACAACACCCTCCTGCTCAAAAAACCCGCAGTGGCTCCCCTCTGCCTACCAAATCACATATGGCCTTCAGCTGGCATTCAAAGTCCTGGACAAGCTGGCCCACGAACGCTGTCCTAGCTTAGTCTCCCACCTTCTCACTGTCAGCAATCTGTTACACCTTCCAGACTTGCCTCCTATCCTAGGTATCTGTAGAAATACATAGAGACATAGGTATCTGAACCCTATCTGATGGGGGTGGTCCTCAACTGGAATGGGGTCACTGTGCTGGGCATCCAGGGAAGGCAGCAACTCTGTCTTCTGCTCATTTTGGTCCCCACTCCTGGAACCTGGCACAAAGGGGATGCTGGATTCATACTTGGTTGAAGTCAGACCTTTGGGCCATCTAATCAGTGACACCAGAGACAGTGTCAAAGAGGTGGGAGTTGGGGGAGGGTAAAGAGGTAAAGGGACAGATGGGCAGGAAGGCTCGTGCTCAGGTCACCTCACGGGCTGGCTGGGGTGGTGTGCCTTGCTGTGCTGGCTCAGCATCACTTGGGACTGGTCCTGCAAGGCCTCCACGTGCTCAGGATCCTTCAGGCCCCGAGTTTCTGGAAAGATTCACGGGCAGTGAGCTCTTCTCCCAGCGCACCCTGCCTGCTCCCATTTCAGTCAGCCAGCGCCCTCAGGAGGGGTGAGGCCAACCCTGCACCTCGCTCCTCCTGCTCCCCAGGGAGGAAGCCTGTACACCCCGGGCCTATGTGGGGTGGTGGAGGCAGGAGAGGCAGAATGAATCACTGGAATTCCCATTTTTTAACCCCCAACCACATTTCTGTAAGGCCTGGGCAAAGACTCAGCGACCTGGTTTGAAGAGGACCAGGGCCTTCATGCAGGCGAACTCTGTGGGGTCCACTGCCAGCGCTCGGAACCTTGAGATTGTCTCCTGCAGGATGCGACTCTCGGCGCCGGCCAGTGCCA
Organism: Mellivora capensis; assembly: GCA_004024625.1. Lineage (NCBI taxonomy): Eukaryota > Metazoa > Chordata > Mammalia > Carnivora > Mustelidae > Mellivora > Mellivora capensis. Next base: position 45,214 of record PISX010007734.1, read on the forward strand.
ACCGGCCCTGGGAGCTGCCGGCAGTGGAGGCCTGAGGCGGCGCCAGCAGAGGGCAGCTGTCCAGAGGCAGAGACCACTGTATGGCCCCGAGGAGGAAGAGTTCACTCCATGCCTCCTCCAGCAGGATCACCTGTGCTCAAAGAAAGAGTGAGCATGATGGCTGAGATGCAACATCTGTGGCTCAGGCTGAGCCTTCGTTACCTTCTCTGGGGCCCTAGAAAAGGAAGGGCTGGTCCTGGATGCCCAAGACCATCTCCTGACCTCCATCTGACATTGACCCAGGGGCCCCGGGGCTCTGAGATTTGGTATGATCTGGTCCAACTGCCTAGGCTTCAAGACACTCTCTCTATGCATTCCCTCCAGAGCCTCAACTGGAACGTTTAGGAAAGCCTAGAGCCATGGAAGTTGGGCAGCCGCAGGGACAGTCCCCACGGGTGTCCGAAGCTGAGCGTGCTCAGGAGACTCAGCCTGACCTCTGAGCTGCTCCATCCAAGCCACTGGCCAAGGCTCAGACCCTCAGTGCACCTCTCTTCCTGGGTTTTATCGTGACAGATCTGCTTGCCCTTGAGAAGCTCAGAGGGAAGTCCTACAGGTGAAGAGGTTAGGTGGGAACTCGAGCCCTGAAGTCACACTCATCTGTGCTCCTAGAGAGCCCAGAGTGTCCCACGTGCACTATTGAGGCAGTGCAGACTGCCCTGTCATACACAGAGGTACTCCAGGAGGAGAGAAGACCCAGAGGGCCACAGGCACTTCCCTGTGTGGCCCTAGCCACCATCATCCCCGAGAGACCACTCTCCCCTCTGCCCAGAGATGGGTGTGCCCCCGATGGTCACATCCCTGAGACACGGATCCCTGACCAACACTGACAGAGACATGTGCCTCCCAACTGTCACCAGCCCCGAGCTCCGGGCACCTCCTATCATCACCTGCACGGGGGTATATGCAGTCCCAACCCAGCTGAATCAAGTGCATCCCCCGACACACACACACCTGATCACGGAAGGGCAGGTTGGAGAACACAGGCAGGTTCTTGGCCCACTTGACAGCCATAAAGAGAAGGCGAGCCGATGTCTCCTGGATGCTGTCCAGGCCACAGGGTGACAAGGAGTATGGGGATGAGGGAAACTCGGGATCATTGCTGGTGACATCAATATTCTCATCGGCTGTTGGAGGAGGGGATGGGGACATCGACCCCTGGTCTGTGGCAGGGACAGGGGCTGCTCAGGGCCCCGGGTGCCCTCCCACTTACCATCCTCTGGCTCCAGCTTAGCACATGTTTCGGCTGTGATAAGGCTTGTCAAGAAGTGGTGGTGCCCGGGCGGGGTGAGGGCCCCAGGCCCCAGGGCTCTGGCTGCAGAAACCGGCGTGGGGTCCCGCGGGCCAGGCCCTGCCGGGGCCAGGGGGGCCACCAGGGGCTCCAGCTGGGGCTCCGCATCTGACTCCATGCCGGCCAGCCGGACCTGGGCCGAGCTTCGTGGCTGGCGTTCATTCTGCACAGCTGGGGAGGCAGGCAGGGTCAGGACCACCCCGCCTCAGTCTTGGACCCCTGTCTCTTCAGTCATTCCTCTCTGGGTCGGGGGCCCCGACTCACCGTCCTGGTTCATGCCCTCCTGCAAGCACTTCTTCAGCCGGCAGGCCTGGCACTGGTTCCTGTGGGCCTTGTCCACCGGGCACATCCCTGCCCCCACCTGGCACCTGCCAGCAGAAGGGTGCCCACCCTGGTGTCAGCGTCCCACCCATCCAGGCCCAGGACTGTGGGGTTTGGACATGTTTGGCCCAGCCTCTTCTTCCCTGAGCATCCCGCACCCCTCCCGGGGTCCCGCGAGGGCGGGGGCCCTGCCCTTCCCCCACCGGTAGATGAGCCTCCGCCGCACACTCCGCTTGAAGAAGCCACTGCACCCGTTGCAGGCGTAGATGCCGTAGTGCTTCCCGCTGCTGCTGTCTCCACACACGCGACACTGCAGCGAGGGGCCCACGCCTAAAGGGCAGGGGCCGGGCTGGGTCACTCCCCCTTTGCAGCGAGCCCTCCCCCCCACCCAGTCCCGTTCCCAGTCCCCTCACACAGTTACACACACAGGCTGACCTCTCATCCAGACACTCCACCCTGCCACCCTCCCCCAGCCAGCTTCTGCCCTCCCTCCACTTTGCAACCCAGGTCCACTCTCTGCCTCCGCCTACTCGCCCATCGCCCCTTCCTGGCTGCAGGTGGCCTCAGGCTCCTCATCCCACAGAAACCTCCAGGACCACACACCCCTGGGGAGCTCTGAGGCCAGACCCCTAAGAATGCTTCTCTCTCCTTTCTTTTCCCATCAGTTCAGCTGTCCCATCCTGGTTCTGCCAACCCCTGCATTTCTAGGATTCTGGGTGTGCTGGCCTGGTCCCTCAGTCTTGCCCACAGCCCTCGGAGCTCCTTATACGGTCCCTGCCAGCCTCTGGTCCACACTGCGCTCCCCGAGGGCCCAGACCCTACCTCCAGGAAAGCCCTACCTGCCGGCTGGTCTCCCAGGCCCCATCGGCCCGGAGACTCCTTCCTGGAAGCAGCCACAGTGGCTGGCGCAGCCGAAGCCATGCTGGAGCTTGTGCTAGGGCAGTGGGCCCAGGGCTAGCGCGTCCCAGGGCAGCTTTCACCTTCCTTCCGGAGGGAGGCCTCCCGAGTGGGCCCAGCCTCAGCCTTTCTCTTTGGAGCTCTGTCCCTCTCTTGGTGCCCCTGTCTCCCACTTCTACTTCTCCCCCTCCATGGCCCTGGTGGTCTCCCTCCCTCCCAAGCCTCTCCTGTCTGTCTCCCTGTCTCCTGTCTCTCTGTCTGTCCGAACTCAGAGCTGCCCAACTTCCCCTCAGAGCAGCGGCTCTGGCTCTAGGAGATTTCTCCCAGGGCAGTGCTGGACGCAGCTTATGATCCTCTTAATCTTTACTGTCTCCACGGGGGATCAACCAGCCACACCTGCAGCGTTACCAAGGTGCCCCCGGGGCCCATCCGCTGCTCCCCCTCGCCACCACCCCCGAGCTGCCCAGTGTCCCTGGTCCCCTCTGCTCTGTGCTCTCAGCCTACTGGCCCTCCAGTGCCAAGTCTTGAAGGGAGGTGTGGACTCGGGGTCCCCCAGGACTTTAAGTCTTTTTGAGCTGCTTGGCGTGTGAACAAGCGCGTGTCTGGGAGCTGTGTGTCAAGTGGGTGCGTGTGAGGCTCAGTGTTCACTGTGGCTTCAGCCACAGGCTTCAGCTCAGGTTTCCACCTGAGCCCTTGATAAGGAACCACTTAAGGCCTGGGACCCTCATATCCCGGAAGGGGGCTCCCCACATACCCAGCATAGAGGCGGCTCCCATCACACTGAGAAAGGGTCTACTGTAGGGTCTGGGGCTGGCCTGGAGGCAGGAGGCCTGGGGCCCAAATGGAGAGTCTCCTTCGGGTCTATGAGGAGCAGAAGAAGCTGTAGGTTCCTGGGGAGCAGGGCCCTCAGGACAGGGGAGGGCGTGAGAACACAGCCTCTGAGCCAGGCTCCAGGCAATTGGGTGGCCTTTCCTCCTTTCCCCGACCCTGCCTCACCTTCCCAGGCAGGCCGACCTCTCTGCTGTCCCCAAACACCACCTTCCCAGCTCAAGCCCAGTGTGATTGTGAGACGAGGAGGCCAAAGGAGGAGTCTGGGCCTCCTTGGACCAATCCAGGAGGGAGTGTGGAGAGAGCCCAGACAGCACCAAATTTCAGTCCCTGCTCCCACGCAGGCCAGTCACACAGCCCAGCCCTGAGCAAGTGATTTAGCCTTTCTGAGCTTCAGTTTCCATGTCTGTGAAGGAGTATCAAAAGTTTCAGAGCCCAGTTCTCAGTAAGAGCATAATACACGACAGGGGCTGTTATGATGATGATTCTCTGAGAAGTCGCAGAGCAAGCCTCAGGACATTTGCCTTTCCTTTCCCTGCTTCTCTGTCCCCACCTCCATGCTCACCTCTACCCGGTGCCCAGGACAGAGCAGCCCCGGGTGGTCTGGAGGGCACCACCTACCCTCAGCAGAACTGCTCACCTCTGGGGGTGAGGGGCAGCGCTTGGCCCAGGCTTAGAGCCCAAGGGGGAGGGGAACAGCGAGAAATTTCTGGAAGGATCATGGAGTGAAGGGGACAGAGGGGGAGGGGCAGGGCCTTTCTGTAAGTGGGGTTAACCCTCACTGTGACAGAGAAGCACTCCTGGGGATTTGGGAAGCCAGCTCGAGGGACTTTGTGGGGTAATCTGCTTTCTGGGGCCTCAGAAGATCGAGGCCACCAGGTGGAGGTCCCACACCTGACCTCCCCTGCCTCTGTGCTCACCTGCATCCCTCCTGACAGGCAGCCCTCAGGGCCCTCCTCTGCACAGTCTCTAGCGCCCCCTCACCGCCGCAGCCACAGGCATATCTCTTGAACTTGATGGACGGGTCCCTCCTTCCCAAAGCTTGTCTCTCCCACTTCTGGAGCATGTCTTCACCATCTTTGTCCCCACTCTGAATGGTCATCACCTCAAGGGGCCCCAGAGCGGGCCCCAGAGGACTTTTACACCTCTCCTTGGGCGATCTCGCACACACGCCTGGCTTCCATGACCCCTTCACACCTTCCTGGGTCTGGGTTGGAGCTTTCCCCCACAGACCCATCCAGAGTTCAGGTGTGGAAACCAACTCCACACGCCTCAACCAGCCCGTCCCCACCTTGTCCACGGAGATGGTCACTGACGCCCCTGGATCGAGGGGCAGCTCTGAGCATACATGGGCATCAGGGAGGAAGGTGCCCAAGGCTGAGCTGAGGGCCTTGAACCTGGAAGTCTGGGCCAAGGAAGAGCCGCTGGGAAAATCAGGGCAGCGTGGGTCATGGAAGAAAGGGAAAGGGAGGATTCGAGGATGGCACCATCGTGCAGGTCAGGTGCCCTCGGACGCCTTTGCATCACCAAGAGTAGGAGGACAAAGCAATCAAGAAGAGTGCTCCCGACATGATACCCAAACCTCACAGCAAGCCTCAACCCACAGGTGAGGAAACTGGAGTCTCCGAGAGGAGCAGCAAATCGCTTCCCGGCCACATAGCTGCAGAGAGGGAGAGGAGCCTGGGGGTGGAGTCAGGAGTCTCAGCCTAGTGTCTGGTTCCCAAGCTCCTGCTTTCCCACTGGGCGCTCTCCACAAAAGGCTGACCATTTCTTTGGCTTTAGCAGCAGAAGGAAGGGGGGGGGTGGTGTGGCCAGAAATTCCAGGGCCCAGAGCCGGATCTTGTCCCCAGGGTTGGATCTCAGCCCAGGTCACCTTCCTCTCCTCAGCCAATGGAAGTTTCCAGGGACTGGGTTCAGAGCATGTGGATGAGAAGTCATTTAACACACGGTAGCCCTTTTATTTTATTTTATTTTATTTTTATTTATTTATTTGACAGAGAGACAGTGAGAGAGAGAACACAGCAGGGAGAGTGGGAGAGGAAGAAGCAGGCTCCCACTGAGCAGAGAGCCCAATGTGGGGCTCGATCCCAGGACCCTGAGAACATGACCTGAGCCAAAGGCAGATGCTTAACAACTGAGCCACCCAGGCGCCCCACAGTAGCCCATTTTTAACTTGTTTTTATTTTTCTGACATTCTGTAGTGGGTATGTGTTACTTAGAATGGCAAAAAATAAATCCATCAGAATAAAAACACTAGCGGTGTTTGCATGCTGTTTGGACTTTATTATGTTGATTTCAGCCCGGGTCCTCTGTCTGTCACCCTGACACACACACACACACACACACACCCGTTCTTGGGTTCTTGAGCAAGTCAGGCCCAGCCAGAGCCTGGACGGTGCCAGATGACAGCCCAGCGGGGCTGGGGGTAGTGGCTCTCTCCCGATTTGTGACCACCAGCTGGTGGGGCAGACGCCAGAGGATTACTCAGCCCAAAGCCTTGAATCTGCTGACGAAGCCACCAGAGGCCACCTTATCACTAATACAATTATTCCCCCAGCGGACAGGTCAGCAACTTCCCTGACTCCCTGGAGGTCTGGGGCAGGTAGGGCAGGCAGGGGAGGATGGATGGAAAAGGCTGCAGGTCTGACTTTCCTCTGGCCAGTAAAGCCCCCTGCCCCAGACTGTCTGGGGCCTGTCATATCCTGTGTCACTGGGTCCCAGGCCTAGAGAGTTGCCCTCAGTGTTGTCGGAGCGAGGAAGAATGGTTCTGGGATGAGGTCAGGTTGGCTGGACTGAACACCACAGTTCAGGAGCCTCGGGCTTCCAGTTTGGGGCAAGCCTCATTTGTGGCATTTGGTCCTGGTAACATATTTTCTGGGGTTTCTTAAAAATAAAAATTCTCTTTATTGCACACCCATGGATCTTTGTGATCTGGGAGAAGAGATAGCCAGTGATGTGTGTGTGGGCTCTGAACCTCAGGATACCAATTCCTCTTCCAGGAAACTATCCCATGGAAATCTCACAAAGATTTAATTATAGGGCTGGTCCCTGCAGCAATTTTAGTAAAACACCCATCTGTAGACAACGGGCTATACCCCGGAAGCTCCATCCCGACAGCAGAATGCTATGCAGTCATTGCAAATGGTCGCATTTCTATATTCATTTACAGGAAAACACGCCCACAGTGTTTCAGTTGGAAAACTGGCTACAAAACAGCATGCCTGATTTCATGCGTCTCAGCAAAGGGAATTGCTGGCCAAAGATCACGGGACTCCTTTCTCCTTGGTAGGACCTCAGTTCATCAATAGTTTCTTTCTCTAGAATGGTGAGTGGAAGGTTCAGGACTCCCAGAGGCAGATACCAGCAGCAGAGTTTCTCAACAAAGCCTCTTTCTTTTCTTTTTAAGATAACATTTAGAAATAATCAGATCTTCCCCGGCATAGCTTTCCCAGCCCTTGGCTTGTGAAGTCCTTCCTCCAGAATCATTTTAAAGGTCTCAGCAGAGCTGGAGAGGCTCCTGCTTCCGTCCTAGGGGAGCAGACAAAAGGCAGTCTGTCCAGGACACACCGGCATCTGATCTGCAGCCCCACACTGGGGCTGACCCCCTTCCTCCTTTGTCCCAGGTGACTGGCATGAAGGATATCTGTTTGACTTTGTCCCCCACCCCCGGACCCCCAGAGCTGGGCTTCTCCCGTGTCTAGTATAAAGATAAGACAAGCAGAAGTTGTCACCACAAACAGAAATGTTGCTGTTGTGTTGGGATGTTTAATAATCAACACGTATTATAATTGTAAGCAGGATAAAATAAAACTTTTTTCATTTAAAAAAGAGAATGGCTAATTTGAAATAAATATTACTACTACTACTATTTTTTTTAAAAAAGATTTAGTTTATTTATTTGACAGAGAAAGACACAGTGAGAGAGGGAACACAAGCAGGGGGAGTGGGAGAGGGAGAAGCAGGCTTCCCGCTGAGCAGAGAGCCTGATGCGGGGCTCGATCCCAGGACCCCAGGATCATGACCTGAGCCGAAGGCAGTGGCTTAATGACTGAGCCACTCAGGCACCCCACTACTACTACTATTAACCATAATAATGGGAAATATTTATGAAGAAATCGTTATACATTTCTATGTGAAAATGAGAAGTTTCGATTTCATTTTGCTGTTTCGATTTCGATTGCTGTTCCCAACAGCAGTTGCAGTTGGGGGAAGCCTGGTCTTGGAGGTGCCCCTTCCCTGCACCAGCTCTAGACCCTTCCACGCTGAGCTGGGGCTCCCGTGCTGGAGGCTGGGGGAGGGTCCTGGCAGGGGGAACCCCGCTTGTGGGGGGCTCTTTGAAAACCAGTACAGAAGGGTTTGGAAGTTTAAGAACAGGGATAACCAGGCCAGTGTATTCTAGCTGACCAACCCTCCTGGTTCTAATATTTATCATCTCCTAGAAATGAAACAACCTCAGGCAGGGTTTTTCAACTTGGGCCCTATTGACATTTTGAGCCAGAAAATTCTCTGTTGTGGGGGCTGTCCTGTGCTTTGTAGGATGTATAGCAACATCCCCGACCTCTCCCTAGATGCCAGGGGCAGATCCTTCTCCCCAGTGGTGACAACCAAAAACGTCTCCCAACGTTGCCAAAAATGTCCCCCGAGGGGCAAAATTGTTCTTGATTGAGAACCACTGGTCTAGGCCGTGTTATTTTCTACCCTCTTGGAGACAGTTCACCAAGTCTGTTTTCACAGATGCCGGAAGCACTGCCCAAGACAAATGTTCACAAGGAGCCCCCGGCCATCAGGCATGTAATACTATCTTCAGTATGCAGACCCTGGAACTCTCTGGAAGGATGCTCAAAATGTTGACAGAGGTTTCTCCAAAGGCGAATTTTACTATTCTTTTCTCCTTTATATTTTTCTATGTTGTTTGGATGTTTAATAATGGACATGTATTATAACTGTAATCAAGATAAGGCTTTTTCATGTTTTTGAAAGAGGTTGGCTAATTTGAAGTAAATATGACCTATAGTAATAATAACAACAATGGCAAATATTTATTAAGAAATTGTTATGTATGGGGCGCCTGGGTGGCTCAGTGGGTTAAGGCCTCTGCCTTTGGCTCAGGTCATGATCCCAGGGTCTTGGAATCAAGGCCCACATCAAGCTCTCTGCTCAGCAGGGAGCCTGCTTCCTCCTCTCTCTCTCTGCCTGCCTCTCCGCCTACTTGTGATCTCTGTCTGTCAAATAAATACATAAAATCTTAAAAAAAAAGAAAGAAAGAAAGAAAGAAAGAAAGAAAGAAAGAAAGAAAGAAAGAAAGAAATTGTTCTGTAGCAGCCACGGTTCTGAATGTTGGTCTGTGAGAACTCATTTAATCCTCATATCACCACCATCAGACAGGCATTATCACTATTACCCTCCCTTTACAAACAAGAATGACAGGGAGGTTTAGCGACACAGAGTTAGTAGGTGACAGACCTGGGACTCAAACCCAGGCAGGTAAGGTGGTTATTTTAGGAGAATGCATCTGCCCAAAGGTAAGGGAACAAAAATGAGAATATCATATTGACAAAAACCACCTTCATACATTTAGTAAAGAAAATGTCCTCCAGACACATTCTGTCTCCAGGTAAGTTGAAAGAAAACAGAAGATATTTTGGGCTATGGAAAGCCATTTTGAACTACATTTCTCTTCTCAGCTTTTCTAGGAGATGCAGATTGTTAGATTCAAGCTGCAATAAAATTTATAGAGAAAAGGAAAAGGATTATTTTCCAGAAAACATCTTGGTTTTCTGTTTGCTTTTAATGGGATGGCTCTGGGGCTGCACCAGGAATGACTAGGGATCCCTGGGGCATCTGGGTTGCTCAGTGGTTGAGCTTCTGCCTTCGGCTCTGGTTATGATCCCAGAGTCCTGGGATCAAGCCCCACATCAGGCTCTCTGCTCGGTGGGAAGCCTGATTCTCCCTCCCCCACACCCCCTGTTTGTGTTCCCTCTCTCACTGTGTCTCCGCCAAATAAATAAATAAAATCTTTTTTAAAAGTTATAAAAAAAATGACTGGGGGTGACTTGTAGTGTGCATGTATGAAGGTGTGAGTGTGTGTGTGGCGAGAACCCGGCCATCCTGTGACGAAGGTAGGCTGAGATTTGCTATATTGGCACAAAGATGCCATCTCCGCCTATGTCTGTTGTGGTTTAATCTTGAGATCCCAGACAACGTTGTGACAACTGCACAGACTTCTAGAATTTGCCCAGAAAGAACCATTTAGATGATCAGTGTTCAAATGTAAACTTGGCACATTTGCCTTCCTGACTTTTGATATTGACGTAAACTGTATTTTCTGACCTTACTTATTAGCTATATTTATTAATCTGGTGAAAATGCTCAACTGAGGTAACAGATACCCAATGCCTCCTCACAGAGATGAGGGATGTATTCTTTAGAACATTTTAGAAAATGCATAGGCTCCAAGCAGTTCTCCTTAAGATGTAATGGTATGGGAGGGGGCCTGTCCCGTCAGCTGGCGTGCGAAGGTCTACCGGATCCCCATCACAGTACCCTCCCACAAGCACAGGGACTTTGCATATGCTGTTCTGGCTCCCCAGTTACCTCCCAAGGGGTCTGAAAGACCTGCTTTTTAGTAGGATTTTTTATACAGACACCACACTGATAGATCAAGATGTTGCTTTCAGTCAGCATGTGTTCAGAATAGCTAAGTATATATTTTAATGTAATAAATTATGGCACATTTCCAAGACGGCTATTCTTCTGCCACTGGAAGGGGTTAAATGGAAAATGTCATGATGAAAGAGCAAGAGGGGGGCAATGTACTGCAGACACCCCGACACTTGTACACAAAAGCAAAGTGGTTCTGCTAAGTCAGGGGCACTCTGGTCAATAACAAATTTAACCTATTTATATTTATTATTAACTTTAGCGTAACATACTGCTGCATAGAAATTAGCATTATTTTACTGATCTTTTATGTCATCATACTGTTTCTTCAGCATCTGTATTTATTTGACAGCCTGTTTCCAAAAGGTAATTTCTAATTAAGGCTGTGATCTATCATTTTATTCCCAGACACGAGTTTAAGGTGAGATTCTTGACTAAGGACATTGAAATGTAAAGTAATTTTCCGGGGGCACCTGGATGTTTCAGTCAGTTAAGCATCTGCCTCTGGCTCAGGTCATGATCCTCAGTGTCCTGGGGTGGAGTCCTGAGTCGAGCTCCCTGCTCAGTGGGGAGTCTGCTTCTCCCTCTCCCTCTGCTGGCTGCTCTCCCCCTGCTTGTGCTCCCTCCCTCTCAAATAAATAAATAAAATATTTTTTTAAAACTTTAAAAAAATAACTTTTCTGGAAGTCTGAACTTATTTCAAAAATAGAATATTAAAAACAAATATGTTAAGGAATTGCATTACATTTAGCTTGTTATGACAACGGTATTGTGCTATGCGTAATGAAAAAGAATCCTGATCTGTTAGAGACATATCCTAAAGTATTTACTGGTGAAGTGATTCAATGTCTTGGATTCACTTTTTAAAAAGGACAGCACAAAAATTTTGTTTAATAGACAAGTGACCAGAGGAAGGAGGTATATGAAGTTAGAAAGACTAAAGGTGGTTGCCGATGTGGGAGATGGGTCCATGGTATTTCATTGAACGATTATCTCTATGATTTTGTTTGTGGTTGAAGTTTTATATAATAAAACATTAATTTAAAAACACATAAGCATATTTTCAACATGAACAACTGAAACAAAAGAAAAATGTGGTAAATGACTTTGGACATACTCTCTAGCCTAAATCTTCTCTTTTTCTCCCTTTTCATCCACCACCTCTGCCCTAAATCTGTCTTCACTGACCATTTTGATTTTGCTACGTAGTTTTTGAGGAGCTAAGTTGAAGAGGGTGATGCCATAGTGGAAAATTCCAGGTGCTGCTGGCTGTGGATGGGTTTGGTTAGTGCACACATCAGCGCCCCCTCCTGGAAGGAGAGAAAGGCAGCAGGGCCCTTGGCTTTCTAACTGAGTTGAGTGCCTGGCTTAAAAAAAAAAAAAAAAAGAAAATTATGGTGCTATTTTGATGACGTATTTATTTACTTATTATTAAAATTTTCCAGCTTCATTAAGGTACAACCAACCTATAATATCGGGTAAGTTTAAGGTGTACAATAGGTATTGTGGAATGATTACCACAGAAGCATTAGCTAAGGCCTCTGCTGCCTCAGATGAGAACATTTGAGATCTCTTAGCATCTTCCAAGTATATAGAATGGTCCTTGTCACTATAGACACCACTCTGTGCCTTCCATCCCCGGACATACTCCTCTTATAACCGGAAGTGTGTACCCTTTGACCGACATGTCTGCTTTCCCTCTTCCTCCAGCTAGCTCACTCTCTCTCACACTTGAAGACGCAGCCCAGTGCCCCTCCTCAGGCCAGACTCTCTAACGTTGCTCCCCACGTTCCAGAATCACAATCAGAAACTATCCTACTCATCTATGTGTTTTGTTGTTAGTATCTGTCTTCTCCAGCTAGAATGTAAACTTTACGAGGTCAGCGATCTCGTCGACCTTGTTTAAGGGTTTGGTGTGCGGAATCAGCCTGATCCGTTCAACGGCTCACCGACTGCGTAACTGAAAGCTTCCCCCGCCTCCCCACAGTTTGCTGCTCCTTTCTCTGACCCTCTGCTCCTGCCTCTGCCAGAATCCTCTCACCGCCTCAGACCCATCTGCTTCCAGGCCACAGTCTGGCGTGGGGGACGCTCTTCCTTCCTGCTGCTGTCACCCCCCTACCCAAGGTCAGTGCTGCCCTTGTTTAAGGCCAATGCTGCCTTTGTCACTGGAGGTTTAAAACATTTCCTTGAAATTGCAAACCAATCAACTTAGATATTCTCTTGGGAAGAGAGATGTAAAAATGAAGAGTTGCTTATAATCGAAATAAGAAGAGGATGTGTTTTAATAAAAGGGACTTGTCTGGCCAGAACAGAAAACTGGTCAGATAAACTACCTCAGAACGGAAGGACATTTTCCTAGGGATCCTTCCCTGATTCCAACGATGTTTCCACATCGATTCACCGGGGAAGCAGCCCCTGGTGTGGGACCACAGTTTTCAAGGTGCGCTGAGCAAAAGGGCTTGCCCTCCACCCAGAACACCTTCGCATTTGTGTTCTTTATAATTGGTAGAATTTAGTTTGAAGAAGGATTTCCTCTTCCTAAAGAGCAGTCAGAGGATTGCAGGAGCCTGAGGTAAGATACTCCACGTATTCGCTGTGTGACCTCGGAGAAGCCTCTTAACCTCTCTGGGCTGGTACAATAAAGAAATAGTGGTGCTAAGAAACCTTACCTGTTTGAAGACAGGAAATGGAGTTAGAGGACTTCCCAAGCTCTCTCGGGGATCGAAGATCCCTGAGGACAGTGACAGTAGCGCTAGTCAGAGTGGTAGAGGCATAGTGCCATCTACGTGCAATAACCAGAACGGCCGCAAGGGGTAGGTGTGACTCCATGAGAAAAGCTTTGCTCCGTGGACTGTTTCCCTCTCTAGCATGAGAGATTGGGAAATTTCTTCTTTGAAATTACAGAAAAGGAAAAGAAAAGTCTTCAGTACTCTCAACATCAGGCAGAGGACTGAAAATCTTTTTTAGTGATGAATCCCGGCAGAGTCACCCAGTGTGTAATGCAAGCTGTATTTTTCTAACGGAGCATCAAAGAAGAGCTTACGTGACAGAGCAATTAGCAGGAATTTGGTTTCTCTGTATTTTAGAGGCGATTGCCTCCAGGGCCAGGTTACCAGGGGTTGTGGGGGGGGGTGCATTGAGCACAAAGGACATTTTCTGTGTTAGGACTTGGGTAGGTACCTTTGTCCTGTCATAACTGTATTGGTTGGGGGAGGAAGAAACAACGGAATTAGACAAAAACACAGCTCGGTCTAAGAGATCCCATCTCACTCAGATATTAGGGGCAGAAGTCGGAAGACACAGAGTGGACGAGGGCGTTGACTGCTTGGCGCCATGGAGACAGGGAAGCTGGAGAGGGGTTCTGAGCTGATTGTGCAGAAGGGGATGACTGAGATCACCCTGGAGAGAGTCCGAGTAATGATGGAGAGCAGATGCCCTGAGCCTGGCAGCCAGAGAACTTTCTGGACATAGACCTGCCTGCCGTTATCCCCAGAGTTTGGTCATCACCAGAATAAATGAGCTGAACATTCCCGAATCCATGCTGGACCCATCTGTCGGGGACCCCGGTCAGGGAGGCGCCCTGGTGACCTTCATGAAGACCTGCATGGGTGGGTGATGACCAGCCCTTTGCTGCCTTGACTGCTCTCCCACCTCTTGCAGCAGATGGGGGGGAGGGGTGTCACCCCCTGAGGGGTGACCAGTGAGGCAGCACCTGGAAAGCTATTTGGAATCACCTGATGCTTCTCTTTCTGCCCAGGGGTCCTGTCCCTGTGCTTTAACAAAGTCACCTTTTTTGTACCAAAGACGTCTCCAGAATTCTTTCTTGACCATTGGCTCTGAATCTCACCAACATTCCAAAACCACGTCACCTCCTGCCCCTCTCCACCACACCTCATCCGTCTACCCAGCTTTGCTGTTTCCCACAACACATCACACCTGCCGTGCCATGCAGAAGTCACCTGTTCGTGTCTTTAATTTTGGCCGCCCCTGTTAGCACGAGCGCGCTCCGAGGGCAGTCTTACTCCGCTCGGTAGACTGCTACATATTCGGCGCCTAGCAGAGCATCTGGCAGAGTAAATCCTTGTGGAATGAGTGAAAGATCATCATGACTGGGGAGACAACAAGGCACACACAGGTGTCTCCTTGAAGCGTTTTCCCTGGAGGCAGCGGTGCGTGGGTGTCTTTGTGGGTAAGTGTCAGAGAAGCGGGCTGCCCATGGGCCTGAGTGTGGCCTGAGGTGGGCGAGCAGGTTTCTCCGGCTCTGAGTGTTTCCCGAAGCTCCCAATGGCATGGTTTCCTCCTGGGTGGCAGGCGGAGTCCTGCAGTGTGGCTCAGGGGTCCCCAGTCTGGAGCGCTTGGGGGACAGGCCTCTGTGGACGGAAGCCTGAGAATCCAACCTAGGGCTCGGGTTAGGGCCTAGGGGCATGGCAGGCCCGATCTGCCCTCTCTGCCCTCGCTGAGACCGGCACCCCAGGGGGCTGAGGGATTTGGCCACGCATGTGTCTGGCTTTTAGAGCGCTTTCTCGCAGGGTTGGGCCGAGACCACTCGGGCTCTTGGGCCAGGCCCAGGCGGCTCCACTGAAGGCCCACGCAGCTGGAAGGGAGTTCGCTTGGGGTTTCTCGCCAATTCGCATGAGCTTTCTGCCCAGATCCATATCGACTGGGGCAGAAAGCTCGTGAGAACTGGCCGGCGTTGTGCAGTGATTTGGGCCACATTGGTGCCCGCTGTTGAGAGCGCTTTTGGCTAGGTGTATGTTGCAATCATCCGGGAGCGTGGCCCTGGGACACCTAGTTTCATGGGTGGTGAAGTTAGAAGGAGAGTGTTTGGGAATTCTCCTGAATAGAGGCATGCTGGTGGCTTCAAAGGGCTTGGTGTCAGGAAGCCTGGGGTGAATTTCCTGCCTGATGCTGGGTGAGTCAGGTTATCCCACAGGTCACAGGTTTTCCATTTCCTCCTTAGGAAATTGCTGGCAGGAAATGTTCTGCTTAAAGCAGAACCCAGCTGCACTGTCGCTGGGCATGCGGGCTGTTGCAGTGACTCTGGAAAAGAGTATGGTGGTTAAAAAAAAAAAAAAAAGAATAGGGTGGTTCCTCCAAAAGCTAAAAACCGAGCCACCCTCGGATCCAGCCAATGCACTCCTAGGTATTTGCCCAAAGGACACAAAAATGCACACTCACTGGGGCACGAGCCCA
Organism: Mellivora capensis; assembly: GCA_004024625.1. Classification (NCBI taxonomy): domain Eukaryota; kingdom Metazoa; phylum Chordata; class Mammalia; order Carnivora; family Mustelidae; genus Mellivora; species Mellivora capensis. The sequence continues at coordinate 60,440 of PISX010007734.1, forward strand.
GTGATGTTTATGGCAGCATTACCAACGATAGCGAAACTATGGCAGGGGCCCCAATGTCTGTTCACTGAAGAATGGAGAAAGAAGATGTTTATATGTATATCTACACACAGTGGAATAGGACCCGCGTCAAAAAGAATGAAATCTTACCACGTGCAAGGATGTGGATGGATCTAGAGTGGATTAAGCTCAGCAAAATTGGCAGGATAAGACCAATACCCTATGACTTGACTCCTATGGAACTTTCAGAAAGAAAACAGATGAACACCGTGAGGGGAGAGAGAAAGGCCAAGGAGGAAACAGACTCCACCTTAGAGCACACACCGAGATTGCTAGAGGGCAGGAGTGTAGGGGGAAGGGTTCAAAGGGTGGTGGCTATTAGGGAGGCTGCTGTGATGAGCTCTGGCTGTTCTATGCAGGTGAGGAATCACGAAATCTTATCCCTGAAGCAAAGGAATTACCTCTGCATGGAAACGAATTGGAATTGAAGTCAATGAAGGAAAGAAGGCCATGTTCTGCTTCACGAAGAGTGAGGTAAAAATGGAGTGATTTTCGCTCTCCTGTTCTGTCGATGATCATTTTCAAGTACTCTGTGGTAGGATACGCTAGTTTCTTGTTGCATGAGGAGTCCTCAGAAAGCTGCCGTGGAAGATTCAGATCTCAGAGCACGTACATGTTCCATTCACACGTTCCTTACAGTTTGCCCAGGTACAAACGGAAGTGGAGAGAAATAGGACAGAAGAAGAAAGGAGGCGTTAAGCATTCAGGAGGTAGCCTTTTGCCTTTCTCATGAACGACTTGCGCCAGAGTAATTTTGGAAGAATGAGGGGATCCCAGAGCTTTGCTGAGGCGGGTTCCCTGGGGTGCTGAGTTGAGGGCAGGGTCAGTTGGCGTGTCAGGCTGCGGGTTTGTAGCCAGGGGGCTGCAGAGTTGGGGGTGTGTTCAGGGGGGCATGCAGGTTTCGCCCGCTCTGAAGGGTTCTGCACAGCTTCAAATGGCACAGTTTCCATCTGGGTGGCAAGCGGACTCCTGGGGTGTGGCTCTGAGGTCCCGAATCTGGAGGGCTTGGGTGACAGGCCCCTGGGGACGGAAGCCTGAAAACCCAACCTAGGGTTCAGGAAAGGGTCTAATGTCATGGCAGGCCTGATCTGCCAGCACTGAAAACGAAACCCCAGGGGGCTGAGTAGAGGGAGGGTCTGGCCACCCCTGCTCCTGGCTTCTAGAGCACTTTCTCACAGGGTTCGGGCCACGACCACGTGGGCCCTCGGGCCAGGCCAAGGTGGCTTCCCTGAAGGCCCAGGCAGCCGGAAGCAAGTTCTGCCAGAGGTTTCTGGCCAAATCTTATGAGCATTTTGCCCAAATTGATATCGATTTAGGTAGAAAGCACGTAAGAATTGGCTGGCGCTGTGCCGTGATTCGCTCACGCCTGCTGTTCAGAGCACTTTCTCGATACTTGCGTGTTGCGGCCATCTGGGAACTCAAGCCGGACGCACTCCACTCCCCCAAGGGTCGCAGTTGAGGGGAGCTTTCCAGGGCCATAGTTGAGGGAGGGGCTCAGGCCGAGCCTCAGGCTCCATGTCGGTGGCCCAGTGGGGCACGGAAGGTTGGGGGTGGCCTCGGGGGCATGCTGGTTTCTCCCTCTCTGAGGGTTTGTGCAGCTCCAAAGGGCACGTATCCTCCTGGGTGGCAGACGGAGTCCTAGGTTGTGGCTCAGGGGTCCCTAGTCGGGAGGACTTGGGAGCCAGGCCTCTTGGGACAGAAGCCTGAAAACCCAACTTAGAATTAGGGTTAGGGGCTAGGGGCATGCAGGACCAATCTGCCAGCACTGAAGCCAGATCCCAGGGTGCAGAGTTGAGGACAGGGATCACCGGCGCGTCATGCTCTGGGTTGCTAACCAGGGGGGCCGCTGAAAGTTGCAGTGGCCTCAGGGAGGCGCGCAGGTTTCTCCCGGTCTGACAGTTCTGCACAGCTCCAAATGGCAGTTTCCATCGCGGTGGCAGGCAGACTCCTGGAGTGTGGGTTTGGGGTCCCCAATCTGGAGAGTTTGTGGTACAGGCCCCTGGGGACGGAAGCCTGAACACCCAGCCTAGGGTTCTGGTTAGGGCCAGGGGCATATCAGGCCCGATCTGCCAGCACCGAGCCGGGCACTCCAGGGGGCTGAGTAGGCGGAGTGTTTGGTCACGTGTGCGCGGGGCTTTTAGAGCGCCTCCCCACAGGGTCCGCGCAGCGAGACCCCGGGGCAGGCACAGGAGGCTCCGCTGAAGTCCCGGACAGTTGGAAGCGAGTTGCTGGGGGGTTCTGGCTGATTCTCACAAGCTTTCTGCCCAAATCCATGTCAGTTTGGGCAGAAAGCTCTTTAGAATCGGCCTGCGTTGGGCGGCGATTTGGGCCGCACACCCGCCCCGTACTGGGAGCGCTTTCTCACTAGGTGCGTGTTGGGGTCGTCGTGCGGGACCATGGGTGGGGCCCACAGGGCTCCCCTGAGTGCCCCCGCGGTGGCGATCTCCCTGCGGGCAGAATTCAGAGAGGGAGTGAGGCTTAGTGTCAGGCTAGGTGTTTTTACCCAGGGAGCCGCCGATGGTGGCTGTGGCCTTGGGGGCATGTGTGTTTCTCCCACTCTGAGGGTTCTGCACAGCTCCAGAGAGCACAGATTTCCTCTGGGTGGCAAGCGGACTCCAGGGGTGTGGCTCAGGAGTCCCCAATCTGGAGGGCTTAAGGACCAGGCCTCTGGGAAGGGAGCCTGAGAATTCTAGGATTCTCTAGGCTTTACAGTTACCCTAGGATTACAGTTAGGGCCTGGGGGTGTGGCAGGCCCCACCTGAGGGCACTGAGGCTGCCTCCCCAGGGGACTGATAGAGGTTGGGTTTCGCCAGCGTTTCAAGCCCATCCAGGCCACGCGTGTGCCTGGCATTTAGAAAGCTCTCTCGAAGGCTTTGGGCCGCTACCACGCAGCACCCCGGGCAGGTACCAGGCTCCCCCAAGGGACCTGCCGCTGGAATCGTCACCAGCCATGTCCAACCAATTCTCATGAGCTTTCTGCCCAAATCGGTGTCAGTTTGGGCAGAAAACTTGTGAGAATTGGCTGGCATCGGGCAGCGATTCGGGCTGCGCACCGGCCCCGTGCCAGGAGCGCTTTCTCACTAGGTGCTAGTTGGGGCCCTGCGGGACTGTGAGCCAGTCCCGTGCTGCTCCCTGAGGGGCCCTGGGGAGGCGAGCTCCCTGGGGGCAGAGATGAGGGAGGGGGTGAGGCTGAGCACCAGGCTCTGGGTTTCTGGCCAGGGAGGCCCCGAAGGTGGGGGTGGCCTGAGGGGGCATGCAGGTTTCTCTGGTTTTTAGGGTTTGGGGCAGCTCCCAATGGCACCGTTTCCTACTGGGTGGCAGGTGGAATTTTGGGGTGTGGCTCAGGGGTACCCAATCTGGAAGGCTTGGGGTGGCCAGGCCTCTGGCGACAGAAGCTGAGAACACAACCCAGGGTTGGGGATAGGACCTAGGGGGCTGGCAGACCCCATCTAAAGGCCCTGAGGCGGGCTCCCTGGGAGACGGATGAGTAGAGAGTGTTTGGCCAGTGGTCAGAGGCAAACCAGGCCGCCCGTGCGCCCAGCCTCTAAAGGGTTTTATCGCAGGCTTCAGGCCACAACCACCCAGGACCTCTGGCTAGGCCCAGGTGGCTCCCCCGAAGGCCTCCGCCATGAGAAGTGAGTCCGCCGGGGGTTCCCAGCGAATTCTCACCAGCTTTCTGCCCAAATCGACATCATTTTGGGCAGAAATCTTCTGAGAATTGGCCGGCATTGTGTGGCGATTCGGGCCACGTGCCCACCTGGTATTGGGAGCCATTTATCGATAACTGTGTGTAGGGGACATGCGGGCTGGCGGGATGCTCCCACGTGGTTCCCCTGAGGGCAACCGCAGAGGCAAGTTCCCCGGGGTAGAGTTGACAGAGTGGGGGAGGCTGAGTGTCAGGCTTCGGGTTTCTGGATGAGGGTGGGGGACGCCACACATGGAGGTGGCTTGAGGGGGACATGCAGGTTTCTCCAGCTCTGAGGGGTTTGCGCAGCTCCCAACGGCATGGATTCCTCCTGGCTGGCAGGTGGAGTCCTGGCATTGGATCAGTGTTCCCCATTCTGGAGGGTTAGGGGAGTCAGGCCTCTGGAGATGGAAGCCTGACAACCCAAACTAGAATTAGGGTTTGTGGCTAGGGTCAGGGCAGGCCCCATCTGCCAGCTATAAGGCAGGTTCCCCAGACGGCAGAGTAGAGGACAGGCTTGGCCTGAGTTCAGAGGCCATCCACGCTGTGATTGTACTTGTTGTTTAGAGGGCTTTCTCGAAAGCTTTGGCCCATGACTATACTGGACCCTGTGACAGGCTGATGTGGCTCCCCTGAGGGCCCCCACCACAGTAAGCTAGGTCGCTGGGGTACCCAACCGATTCTCATGAGATTTTGACCCAAATTGGCATTCATTTGGGCAGAAAACTAGTGAGAATTGGCCGTCGTTGTGAGGCAATACCAGGCAATCCCACCCCGTGCTGGGAGCGCTTTCTCACTAGGTACATCTTGGGGACATATAGGACCGTGGTCTGGGTCAAGGCAGCTTCCCTGTTGGCCACCAGGGAGGTGAGCTCCCTGGGGGCACAGTTAAGGGAGGGGGAGAGGCTGAGCCTCGGGCTCTGGATTTGTAGCCCAGGGCGGCACAGAAGGTGGGGGTGGCCTGAGGAGGGCATGCAGGTTTCTCCCTGTCTGAGGGTTTTGTGCAGGTCCCAATGGCACAGTCTCCTCCTGAGTGGCAGGCAGAATCCTGGAGTGTGGCTCAGGGGTCCCCAGTTTGGAGGGATTGGGGGGCCAGGCCTCTGGGGACAGAAGACTGACAACCAAACTAGAGTTAGGGTTCAGGCCTCAGTGCATGGCAGGCCCTATTTGCTGGTGCTGAGGTGGGATCTCTGGGGAGCTGATTGGAGGGCATGGTTCAAAGGGGGTGTCAAATCCGGGTCTGTGGCCCGGGGACTGACGAGTATGGGGGTGGCCTCTGGGGTACATGCAGTTTTCTCTCGCTCTGAGGGTTTTCTGCAGCTCCAAAGGGCACGTTTTCCTCCTGGGTAGCAGGTGAACTCCTGCGGTATAGCACAGGGGTCCCCTATCTGTCTGGCTTGGGGGCCAGGCCTCTGGGGATGGAAGCCCGAGAACCAAATCCAGGCTTAGAGTTAGGGCCTAGGGGCATGTTAAGCCCATCTGCCAGAGCTGAGGTGGGCTGCACAGAGGACTGTGTAGAAGAGAGGTTTGGTTGGCGTTCGGAGGTGATCCTGAAGGATTCCCGATCCCCCAGCACTCCCAGTCCTCCTGAGTGTCCCCTCTCATGGCACTTGTCACACAAGGCTGTCATTTGCTGTCTCTTGGTCTGTCCTTTCTGCATGGAGTCGATCTCTCTCACAGATGCCTGGCTGGATGACAGGCGGACGAATGGTTTCAGGATCTTTGGTCCTGGAACAGCAGGCGTCCCTCAAAACCCTGATGGCCAGGGGGAGTCTCTGTCCCTCTGTGTGCCCCCAGCCTCGGTGGAACCTAGTGTCCAGGACAAGGGACTTGGGAGTCCTCCCAGATGACGTTTGTTCTATGAAGGTGGGTTCCTTCTGAGAGCACTCTGCAAACACATGGTGTGGCCGCTCCTGTGGGACAGCAACATGCTACTGTATTGTATTCTCCTTGCACACTATGGCTACCAAAGAGGAAACACACGCTCACCCTCACACGTTCACACTCACACCTCCGTTTCTGGGCATCACCACCACGGAAATGACGGTGAATTCCCGTTGGGCTGCAGACCTGTAGACGTGCCATTCAAGGTGTCAGTAGAGGAGGAAGGAGATGGAGTTCTGGTTAAAAAAGGGATGGAGGTCCTTGCCTTGGGGGGTGAAGAAATTACATTTGATCCAGAAGGCGCTATGCTCTACTCAAAGAGGGGGCATGATCCTAGGATCTTTGAGACCAGGGACCGGCACAGAATTTCTGGAAAGTCTTGTGTAAAGATCTTCTGTGAGGTGTTGCAGTCCATGTGGTGTCTCCAGCAATGACTCCACTCTTGCCTTGTGGCTGGACAGCAGCCACAGAACATCCATAACTAATGTTCCGGACACACTGGATTGTGAGAATCCGGGGGGAGGTCTGTTTGGCCCATAGGGTAGTTTCCCCCACCCCAGATCTGCAACACGATGGATGATGGGGGAGAGGGCTCTTCTTTTCCAGTGGCAGAATGGGAAGACACTGGGCTCTATCCTGCCTGACCCCGGCCCCTGCTGTGAAAGGACAAAAAGATGATAGTGAGATTGGCCAATGATGAAGGCCTCAGGAGTTCCCTCCCCCTCTCCATTTCTCTGTCGGCCTCGAGCTTCCACAACATGCTTGTCTGTGGTGGAATCCCATGTAGGTATTGTTTACTGAGTCAGCCCCCATTGCCTGGCACATATATCTTGTGGGTTCTATACCACACAGGTGCTTGTGTTGTTCAGGCCAAGACCCTGAGCACATTTGGGGTTCTCCTGAGTTAGCGGAGGATCTAGCATGTGTGGGCTTCAGGACGAGTGTGATTCAGGCTTCAGCAACGTTATGGAGCACCTGGCTTCCTGGACCCTCTGTGGCACTGGCACGGGCCTGGCGTACACCATTTGTGCCATCATGATGGAGAAGCCTAGCTTTTTCCATCTTGCTCCACCTTCTGTCAGCACATGGGTTTCCCACCATCTATGTCTTTGCAGACAAACTCTGAGATGGCCCATGGCTTGGGACTCCACTGACATCCTAAAGTCTTGTTATAACCAGTGTCAGAGGTTTCTGGGGCCCTGACATGACCTTTGTTCCCAGAACATGTCCCAGGAAGAGTCCCAGGAGAGTCTGGGAGTCCAGGAAAGATCGATGGGTTGTTGTGGCTCTAGCTAAAGTCACTCTGGGGGATTGTGCTGGAGGCCATCTCAGTCTGGCTCTTTCGCTGATTGCCAATATGACCTAGAAGATTCACTTCATTGTGACTTGAGGCTCATGCTTTCTAAAAGGAGGAAATGGTTTTAGATGAATTGATTCATTCAAGACAATGGAATGAACTCCTAGGAAGTTCTGGGCAGTCTCCAAGACGGATTCTATCTCAGGAGTCCTGACTCCCATCGTCCCCGCTCCTATGGATTCCCCCATTGGACACAATGGCTGTTCCATGGAGACTTGCCAGGGCAACACTGGACTAGCATGTCTTCGGGGTGTGCCCTCAGGCCATCTGATGTGACTGAGGGGCCATGAGCAATTCTGAATCCAAACAAGGTTTTGCCTGTGCTGTCTTCCTTGCACACAAATAGCACTGCCTGGGTCGGGCCTTCTCTGCAACCGCTGAGCTGGCTTCATGAGGACCTTGCCCAGGACACTAGCCCCATGACACTGTGAGGGCACCGCAAAGTCAGGCAAGGTGACAAGGGATTCTCCATCAGAGTTGATGATGCAAGGTCTCGTTTCCCAGCAAACACGATCAAAAACATGTAAATGACAGAACAGTAAGTAGTTCAACGTACTCTGTATGATGGCAGATGGGAAAAGTGAAAGATGGGGTCAGAAAGGGGAACGGGAGTTCCAAGAAGCAGGCTGGAGTCATCAGCAGGCTGGAGTGTCTCATGGAGGAAGGGACCAGGAGGCTCATCGCAGGTCCCAACAGGCAGCATCAGGGTGTGCGCTCTGCCTGACCCACGACCTCCAGGGGCACTGGGGGCATTCCAACCCCAGAGGATCTCCAGTAATGCCAATTGGCCTGAGCAGAGCCTTCATGATATGTCTTCTTTGTTCCTGGGGGTGGCTCTTTCTCTGCTTCTGGAGGCTGTTGATTCTCCTTTGCTTTTCTCTGAGCTGCACCATTTTTCACTGTTTTATTGGTGTGGACTCAGTGCTGTTGGGTGACACAAATTCTTCTTGAAAAGAAGTGGAGTAGAAGCCATCCTTGTTTCCCAAGTAGACCTGAATAGATTCCACAGGGATAGCCCTTTCCCAGGCCCCTGGGCCCTCACGTGCTCTCCAAGTCCAAGATTTTAGGAAACATCTTCTATTCTTAACAGGTTGAAAGAATCATTTTGGTTTTTTAAAAAGTCCAACAATGTCACACTTTTCATCATCTATACAATGACCTGTAGACATTGAATGAACAAGGCTTGATTGGATGAAGGAAGAATGGGCTTTGCAGTGGGGTTTGGGGCACTGTTGACTCACTGTTGCCCCCGTGTGGCCAGTCTCCAGATAGCATGTGGCTGAATGTGTTCCCATTTAACCAGATTCAAGGAAGAATAAGACGGAAGAAGGTTGGTCCCTGAACTCCTTAGCTCCTAAAAACCATCCTCTAATATACGAGCAATATTCTAAATCAAGTGTGTCTTAACTAGATATTAGGGTTAGGGTCAGGGTCAAGTTACATACATTAACTATGGACAGCGTTGTGTGTCAGTCTTACCTGCCTACGGTGTTTTTAAAAGAATACAGTGGGAGAGAATATAGTCACCAAAGCACTGAGCAAGCACTGGGCTTGTCCCTGGAAATAGGTCACCACACAGAATGATTGTTTCATCTTAGCTGAGGACCAGGAACTGGTCCTAGAGGTACTTGGCAGGCAGCACCTGTGGCCCCCTGGCCATCTCCCCCCGACAGCCACACCCAGCTCAGCCCATCCTCTGCTCTGCTCAAGGGCAGCAAACAGCCGGACCAGGTGCAGGTGGGACTCCCTCCTGTCAGGCATGGCTTGCTTCCGACAGGTAGAGAAGTGGGCCAGCTCACATCCACACGACGTGTTCCCTTGGTTCCTTGCTATCAGCCTTCTCTTTCTGTCACCCGGGTCCTGAACCTTGAGCTCCTGTGAGAATGTGGGTTTGCAGATTTCTGTGGACATTTCTAAGTGTAGATCTGTGTTGCCTTTGTTCCCCGTCCTGGGGTTGGAGATGAAGGTGGGAAAAGTCATCCTACTCTGAAAGCAACAAAAAGAAATATCAAATGTGCTCTGCCCATGGTCCCTAACATTTGAAAGCCATGGTCAACAACGTACTTCATGTTCTACGCCATCAGCTTTAGGGACTCATGGATGCATGTGACATGAAATGGTACTGAAAGAAATCTCGTTACCGAACTTTTGCCTTGCAGAAGACAGTTTAGGGACACCGCCCCTCGCTCGCGCTGTCATTTCCGGTCTGGCCAATGCCCAGTCACACTGACACGTGAAGCCACCCAAGACCACAGCTGTGTCATCCTCCTGGAGCACCCCTGGTCCCCCTGCCCCCCGGTCTGGCCGACCCTGCATACCCCCAGTCCTCCTGAGCATCCCCCTGTTGTAACACAGCTGTGATCACCCTCCTGGAGCATACCCTGTCCCCCTACCCCCAAGTCTAGCCAATCCACACCCCAGTCCTCCTAAGTGTCCCTGTTGTGGCACTTGTCACACAAGACTGTCATTTGTTGTCTCTTGGTCTGTCCCTTCTGCGTGGAGTCGATCTCTCTCACAGATGCCTGGCTGGATGACAGGCGGACGAATGGTTTCAGGAACTTTGGTCCTGGAACAGCAGGCGTCCCTCAAAACCCTGATGGCCAGGGGGAGTCTCTGTCCCTCTGTGTGCCCCCAGCCTCGGTGGAACCTAGTGTCTAGGACAAGGGACTTGGGAGTCGTCCCAGATGACATTTGTCCTATGGAGGTGGCTTCCTTCTGAGAGCACTCTGCAAACACATGGCGTGGCCGCTCCTGTGGGACAGCAACATTCTACTGTATTGTATTCTCCTTGCACACTATGGCTACCAAAGAGGAAACACATGCTCACCCTCACACGTTCACACTCACACCTCCGTTTCTGAGCATCACCACCACGGAAATGACCGTGAATTCCCGTTGGGCTGTAGACCTGTAGACGTGCCATTCAAGGTGTCCATAGGGGAGGATGGAGATGGCGTTCTGGCTATAAGGATGGAAGTCCTTGCATCTGGGGGTGAAGACATTAGATTTGACCCATAAGGCGCTACGTTCTACTCAAAGAAAGGACATGATCCTAGGATCTTTGGGACCGGGAATCAGCACAGACTTTTCTAGAAAGATCTTCTGTGAGGTGTTGCAGTCCATGTGGTGTCTCCAGCAATGACTCCACTCTTGCCTTGTGGCTTGAGAGCAGCCACAGAACATCCATAACTAATGTTCCGGACACACTGGATTGTGAGAATCCGGGGGGAGGTCTGTTTGGCCCATGGGTAGTAGTTTCCCCCACCCCAGATCTACAACGTGATGGATGATGGGGGAGAAGGCTCTTCTTTTCCAGTGGCAGAGTGGGAAGACACTGGGCTCTATCCTGCCTGACCCCGGCCCCTGCTGGTGAAAGGACAAAAAGATGATAGTGAGATTGGCCAATGATGAAGGCCTCAGGAGTTCCCTCCCCCTCTCCATTTCTCTGTCGGCCTCGAGCTTCCACAACATGCTTGTCTGTGGTGGAATCCCATGTAGGTATTGTTTACTGAGTCAGCCCCCATTGCCTGGCGCATATATCTTGAGGGTTCTATACCACACAGGTGCTTGTGTTGTTCAGGCCAAGACCCTGAGCACATTTGGGGTTCTCCTGAGTTAGTGAAGGATCTAGCATGTGTGGGCTTCAGGACGAGTGTGATTCAGCTTTCAGCAACGTTATGGAGCACCTGGCTTCCTGGGTCTTTGTGGCACTGGCACGGGCCTGGTGTACACCATTTGTGCCATCATGATGGAGAAGCCTAGCTTTTTCCATCTTCCTCCACCCTCTGTCAGCACATGGGTTTCCCACCATCTATGTCTTTGCAGACAAACTCTGAGATGGCGCATGGCTTGGGACTCCATTGACATCCCAGAGTCTTGTTATAACCAGTGTCAGAGGTTTCTGGGGCCCTGACATGACCTTTGTTCCCAGAATATGCCCCACGAATAGTCCTATGAGAGTCTGGGAGTACAGGAAAGATCTGCGGGTGCTGAGGGAGATCACCGGGGGGCTGAGTGGAGAGCAGCAGTCAGACAGGGCTTCAGGTTCCGGGTTTGTGGCAGGGGGGCTGCCAGTGTTGACCGTGGCCTCAGGGGGTTAAGGAGTTTCTCCCATTCTGTGGGTTTGGCACAGCTTCAAGTGGCACGGTTTCCTCCTGGGGGGAAGGCAGTCCCCTGGGGTGTGGCTCAGGGTTCTCTGTCTGGTTCAGAGCCAAGCCTCTGGGGATGGAAGTACGAGAACCCAACCCAGGGTTAGGGTGTGGGCCTAGGGGCGTGGGAGGACCTACCTGTCCCTGCTCAAGCAGGCTCCCTGGGGGGCTGAGTAGAGGGCGGGGTGGGCCAGGGTTCAGAGCAGACAGGGGCTGCATGAGCAACCAGTGTTTAGAGGGTTTTCCCGTGGGCTTCGGGCAACACCACTCGGGACCCCAGCCTGGGCCCAGGCGGCTCTATCTTAGGCCCCCACTGCCAGAAGCGAGTTTGCTAGGGCTTTCTGGCCAATTCTCACGAGCTTTCTGCCCAAATCGACATGGATTTGGGCAGAAAGCTCGTGAGAATTGGCCGGCATTGGGCAGCGATTCGGGCCCCGCGTCGACCTCTTGCTGAGATCACTTTCTCGCTAGGTGCCTGTTGCGGGCATGGGAGACAGCGAGCCGGGCACAGGGCTCCGGGTGGCCCCCCCACAGAGGCGAGCTTGTGGAGGGAGGTGGGGACAGAGCTGAGTTAGGGTGTGAGCTTGAGCCTCAGGCTCCAGCTTCTTTTGGCAGAAGGGGCGCTGAATGTGAGGGTGGCCTGAGGTGGGTGTGCAGGTTTCTCCACTGGTTCCCACAGCTCCCAGCAGCAGGGTTTCCCCCGGGGCGGCAGGCGGAGTCCTGAGCGGAGCCCACCAGAAGGCCTTGATGGCTTGCAGAAGAGTCACGGGAATGCTTGTGCTTCCTCCAGGTTCCTGACCCGTGTTTTGCAGGGAACTTGTCTGGAGCTGTGCTGGCAAATACTGACCAACTCAGTGGGGACAAAAGCCCGATCTTGGGGTAGGCTGACTTGTGTGGTGTAGATACTGACCCCGTGGCCAGCTTCTGGCCACCGGTGGGACATCCCGGCGCATCGTCATGGAGTAATTCCTCTCCGCAGATAGAAGAGATGTGTTAATGGAAAGTTATTACTTTTGTCACTATGGTTCTTTATTTGTAAGTTTACGTAGTTGCCGGGGTTTAACAGTCCCTTTGTGGGATCTCCAAAACCTTAGTGGTTTGCTGTCACAGGCCGCGGGGTGGAGGTGGGGGGGCAGCTCGCACGTCAGGGCGGGTCTCTCTCCTGCCTGGCAGAGAAGGGGGGTCACGAACCCCACTTGTCGAGAGGCTTCGATGAGTCAGCCATGTGCTCAAAGTGCCACGGGAACCGAGGGGTGAACCCAAAGCAGGCGAGGTTGGGTGTTGACCCTTGAGCCTCCCCATGTTTTTCTGCCAACTATGGGGCCCCTTCCTTCTGGCTCTGCTTCTCTCCCCAGCTGGTGGGCATCCCTCTGTCCCCAAGTATCCCTGCTCTGGTCTCTTCTCCCTCCTGCTCCTGCTCCTGTTTAGGTCTGAAAGCAAAGCCTTGTCTCCCCTTGTCCAAGAGGGTGTCCGTGAGGATCATGTCTCCATCCTGTTTCCTCCCCTCCCTCCCTTCACAACTCACACACATACACGTGCACACACAGATGTGCACATATGTGCATGCACAGACACACACACACACACAGGCTTACCATGTCACCTCCCACCCCTCCGCGCTCCCCAAACCCCCTCCCTTTCTCTGGTCGCCGTCACATCACTCCCGCTTCTCCTCATGCCTAGTGGGCACGTTCTCCTTCTCTTCTGCCGGCTCCCCGCTCTGCCGGTCGTCTGGCAGCAGGTCAGAAACTGGCCTCAGGCCTCTGCTGTCGTGCAGGCCAGCATCAGGGTGACTGCACGCCATCCCCCAACACCTCTGGACCAGGCTCTCCCAAGCCCATCCTAGTCTACCACTAACCCAGGCTCCACGCTGTGTCCAGCCCTGTGACTGAGACTGTCCCTCCCATCCCTCCCCACCACCTCCAGCACGCACAGATCCACTCCCCTTCCCACAGTGCCTCGCCTGGCTCCTGGTTCCACCCCGACCTGGTCTCTCAAGTCAGAATCTGTAAATGACCCTTGGGTTCCCCTCCCTCCCATGCCCCTGCCATCCTGTCCATTAGTCAGTTCAGGTGAGTCTCTTCCCCATATTCCTTGGATGGCTCCCGGACCTGGGCTTTGCTCCGACCTTCCCGCCTCTCCCCTACACCCTGACCACAGCCTCCTCTCCGTCTCCTGCCCCTCCCTCACTCCTGCCTACTCCCCTCCCCCGTCCCAGGCTTCTCTAAACCTTCTGACCATGACTCCCCTCCCACTCAAGACCCAGTTACTCTGGATGAAGTTTAAACTCCTTAGTCCAGAGGCTTCCAGAGCCCTTGATCACCTGCCCAGACTCGTGCTAAGAGCAGGCGTTTGGGAACCCCCACTAGACAGCACCCAAGAAACATCATGGGGTGGGGGAGACAGCATCCTGCAATGCCTATTTGCGTCCCAGCTGCCTCCAGCCCCTCAGTCTTGGGCGAGTTTCTTAGCCTCACTAAGCTCCAGTCCTTTCATCTACAAACTCAGCATCGTATCCTCTTCGGGCATGAAGATGAGCTGAGTGTTGCAGGTGAGGCGTGCAGCACAGTGCCTGGCTCTTAGCCTCCGAAGGGAGCCATTACCATAACTGTGTCCTTGACCTTGACATCAGTCCCGGGGATGGCGGCTCTCATGATACCCGCACTACAGGTGAGAATAATGAGGCACCATGAAGGGAAGTGATCAGGTCACGTGGCATGTAAATGGCAGAGCCCGGGTTCAAACCATAGCCACTGGGGTCAGCCACCACCCTGAACCATCTCACTTCCTGTCACTGGCTTTCTGGATTTGTTACTTCCTCGGGGCCTGGTACCCTCCCATAGGTCTCACCTGGGAACTTCCCCTTTCTGTCCCTGCAGGCCCTTCAAGGCTGGGCCCCCACCCTCTGCTTTTTCCGAGCCCCCAGACCAGGACCTCTGGCTTCCATCTCAGACCCCCTGCCCCTTTGTCCACAGCCACCTCTCTTTCCTGTTCTCGCTTCTATCCTGTGGGAACCCACAGTCCCCTGGGGGTGGTGTTTGCTCCCACTTCCTCCCTGCTTTCCAGCTGTTCCTCCCTCTAGGCCCTCCTATGCATTTTCGCTAGGTTTGGCTGTCTTAATCCCTCACTCAGAAACCTTCCATGACTCCCTATGGCCTCAAGAGGATGTTTACTTTCCTTAGTCTGGAATCCAAAGCTGCCTCTCTTCCTGCCCCCCAGAATGCCCTCTAAAGTGATCTGAGCATCAATACAATGTGTATGTGGGGGGGTGTGGGGCAGGTCCCCATACCACCTCAAGCATTTCTCCGACAGCAGCCGGGTGTTCTACAATTCCGCTCATTTCTGACACCGTCCTCCTGGGGACTGCATCCGTTTCCACAGGTGAAGAGCTCGGTCCCCCAAGACTGCCCCCCACCCCGCCGATGCCAGACACAAACCCAGGCTGTTACAGACTGAATATACACCCAAGTCTCCATGACCCTGGCTCCCAGAGCTCAGAGAAACATTTTACGTACTCGATTATAAGGGACAGAAGTCAGGAACAGCCAGCTGGAAGAGATGCGCAGGGCAGGGTGTGGGGAAGGGCTCGGAGCTTCGGTGTCCTCTGAGCCCCATTCCCTGAATCACCACGTGGTCACCAACCCGGAAGCTCTCTGAACCTCTGCTTGGGTTTTTATGGAGACTTCATTCTTCAGGATTGGTGTGGGGCTGGAAGTTCCAACCCTCGGGTAACAGGGTTGGTTCTCCTGACAACCAGGTCCCAAGCTTCAGGTACTTTCCAAGTCACCTCCTTAACATAACTAAAGACACCTTCCTTGCTCTCCTGGCTTAGGAAGTTCCACAGGTTTTCGGTGCTCTGTGCCTGGAACAGTGGAAAAGACAGAATGTCTGTTTCTTACTAGAAGTCATTTGGCTTCCCACTGCCATTTGGGGCAGGGTCTGAGGCTCCTCTGCTCCTGTGTCGCCTGTGGAGCTTGGCCTGACCTTTGGCCCCCATCAGCATACCCAGAGCGAATGCGTCCTGGGCCAGAGGAGACTCTCCCACTCCAGATCAGTCTGGGGAAGAGTCTGTCCCCCACGAGGCACTTCCCAGTGGAAGTCCCACAGGCAACCTGCTGATTCCCAGCTCTTTCTGCCTGTGTCACCGGGGTGTACCACCTGGCTGGGACCCGACCCCATCTGTCAAATGGGGTCAGAGGGAGAGCTTGAACTTGGTGCGGCCGAGGCCTGGGTCAGCCCTGAGCTAGGATTCCGGTGTTCTCTGGGTCTTTGGAATAACAGGTGACCATAGGGTAGACCCACAAGGCCCTGGGCGGACAGGCCTGTGGCTGTCTCCCCCAGAGGAGACCTGGTGAGGGTAGCTGGGGAGGCCTTCTGGGCCAGGTCCCTGGACACACGTGGTCCCTTTGAAAAGGACGGTGATGTCTGTTCTTTCAAAGGAAAGCTGTGGCAGACGGTCTCCCGAGGGCCCTTCGGGAACCTTTCTGTCCCAGATTCCCAAACCTAAAGCAATAAAATGCCAAAGGTTAGCCTTTCACACTCGCCTCTCAGCTGGCCTGTCCCCCAGCCCACTGATACCATATGCCTCCTCGCCTTGGCAAGGCCCCTCTCTCCCTGTAACATCCATCTTTCCACGAGGGGTGCCCTGTGTCATGGGCACACTCAGAAAAGCTGGGCACCCTCAGGGGTCATCATGGACCAGAGCTTGGGGATTAGAGTGGGGACCGTCCCCGAACTGCCTCAGGTGGAAGCTTGGCTTTGCCGCTTTCTAGCTGTGTGCCCCCCAGGTGGGTTGCTAACCCTCTCTGTGCCCTTGCGCCATCCTCTGTAAATGAGGACAAGGGCAGGGTTTATGGAAGGGGTGATTGTCAGGATTATGTGAGTTACCCAGTGTAAAGCCCTGGGGCAATACTGGGCTCATTCTGAGGGGAGGGTTGGGGTAGGCAGAGAAGAGAGGGAGGGTGTTGGGGGTAGGGGGGCAAGGCACAAGCCAGGTGTGGTGGCCGGGCTCAGCCAGAGGCTGGGGGGGTCAGGCTTCTCAGAGGAAGCCATGCTGCGGCCTAGCTGCCGGCCCAAGGCTGGTTTTTTCCTCCCCAGGCTCAGCCATCGCATAATCGGCCTATTCCCTCCCGGACGTGATGGTGTGCGCCACCTTCTATGACTACTACGTGCCCTTGGCCGTGATGAACACCATCCTCAGCACCGGCCTCTCCTGCTACTCCAGGTACCCGGCAGCTGGGCCTCAGACGGGCAGTGGGGGATGCTCTAGGGAAGGGACGCTGGGAAACCTGGGGCTCGGCTCCAGCCCCGCTTCCCAGGCACCCATCTGGGGCGTCTGAGGGGACTCCACACTTGGCTTAACGTTCTGCTGTCACTGTCTTGAAATGGGCAATGATTTTGAACAAGAGGACCCATACTTTCCTTCTGCCCTGGGCCCTATGAATGATGTAGCTGGACCGGTTGCAGGGCAGGTCACTAGTTTAGCCTTCTTGGACCTCAGTTTGCTCATCTGTAAAATGGGGTCCACACACCTACCTACCCTGTGAGACGGATGTAAGGGTTGCAGAGAACGTGCCCCACATGCCTGACCCAGAGGAAGCGCCCCATCAGTGGGCAGTCTGCTGGCAGTGACTGAGCGGGCCCATGTCTGGACACATGCACTCGCTGGCTGATGACATTCAGGTGTCCGTCGTGTCCCCAGGAAAGCCCCGTGGCTGTGAGACTCATGCACATCGCTGGCTCTCATTCCCTCTGGTTTCTCCCCTCCACTCAAGAAAGCTCACTGGAGTGTGAGAATCAGAGACGTTGCTTGGGGGCTACTGACTCTAGTTTACTAAGCTCTTTATAAAAGCCAACTGCCCACATTTCTGCTTCCCTAATGATTTAGGGAACCTCTTCCAATGGTAGTGTTGGGAGGACAGCCCTGTCTGGATGGCACTGGGGTGCTGGGTGCTGCCCAGGCTGGGGACTCTCGGGAGTGGCTTAGGAGAGGGTTCATGGGAGGATGACAGGTTGCACCCAATCCTCTAACCCCAATCTTGGTTCTGGGGAGCCGGGTGGAGGCTCCCCATTGAACCACTGTCCCCCCCGCCCCAGGAGGAAAGGGAGGGGGAGGGAAGTTTCTGTACCTTGTCTGCAATGACTGTGGCTCTCCCTTTCCTTGGGTGACACTTGGGTGTCATGGGACCAGAAGCAGGCAGGTTTCACAAACTGTACAAGCTGGTTTTCTGTAAAAAATGGAAGAATAGAGATTCTGAAAGAGCATCAAGAACACTGGCCCCAACTGGTCTCCACTTGCCTGTCTTGAGACCGGTTGGGAGCGTGGAGTTGCTTTGCGTGGGAGGGCGCCTCATCTCTAGACCCAGTGTCAACATGAGGGCTTGTTCTCCCACAAGGACAAGCCCAGGGAGGGAGGGGGAGCTGAACTCTCTTTTCTCTCCCTGGAAATGCGGAGCCCTCCACAGCTGTGAGGACAGGGGGTCTGCCCCTCTGGACAGGGTTATTCTTGCCTCCTCCCCACTTCCTCAAGGACGCCTGTCAATTAGAAGCTCTTTCTGGAATGCAGCCTCTGTGCCAGGCCTGAGCTTCTGAGGGCTGCACGGGTGATAGGGAGGAGGGGGTTGGGCCCTACCTCGGGTGAGACAAGGCATGACACACATAGAAAAGTAACCTGGATGCCAGCAACAGCCCAGGAGAGATGAAGCGTGTCCTGGAGATGAGGGGCCCAGATGTGTGGACACACCTAGCTCTGGTCCCTGGAGAAGTCATGATCCTGTCTGGTTAGCTCCTGTTGGCTGTGTAGCTGAGCTCTTTGGAATTTAGGGTTGGAGAGAGGTGAGCACTGTGGGCTGAGGGAACATGGAAGGTTCTATGAGTGTTGAAGAAGCAGTCCCAGAGTTCATAATCCAGGACTGTTTTCCTAGGAATCCCCAGTGCAAGTTAGCTTAGCTGCCTTTTTTTTTTTTTCCTTAAAGCTTCCTGAATCATCTATAAGCCACCTGGGTGGATGGTTTTCTTCTAGCCAGAAGTCCATCCTCATTGTTAATAAAAAATGGGTCTTCTGGATGTGGCATGCCTGTTACCTTTGGACACATTTATTTGGCAGAGCAAGCTGGCCAGGAATCTCTTGATACCTGTGTTTGGAGGGTTCTCCTTTGTCAATGAAATGGATTATTTCTGTTTACTTATGGGACACATCTGTTGCTATTCCAGTATCCAACCATTCATCCACTCACCTTCTTGTTCACCATCCCCCTACCTAACCACCACCTACCAATCCATCTACCCGCCCATTCACTCATCCTTCTACCCAACCAGCCATCCACCCACCCATCTACCCACCTGACCCAGCCATCCATCCATTCATCCACCTTCCTATCCACTCATCCATCCATCTACTCAACCACCCATCCACTCATCCATCCATCCATCTATCCATCCATCCATCCATCCATCCATCCATCTATCCATCCTCCCACCCTTCTGCCTACCCATCCTTTTGTCCATCTATCCATCCATCCATCCATCCATCCATCCATCCATCCCATCCATCCAACCAAACAACCAACCAGTCAACCAGTCAACCAACCAACTAACCAACCACTCATTCAACATTCCTTAAGTGCCTACCATACTCCAGGCATCATATTAAGATCTGGGAATAGCAGGAGGAGTGAGGCACAGCCCTTGTCCTGAGAGAGCACCCAGTGTGATAGTCAAAGCCAACTGCAGGCCCCCAAAAGCCCAGATGGAGTCATCATTTCCTCTAAGGGCCAGATGAAATGGCATATAGAGTATAGTGGTACAGAATGTAATATATGCAAATAATAATAATACAAAATGACACCTGCTTTGATACACAAAGTTCTGCAGAGCAGTACTGGGACTGGGTATTGAGGGAGGTTGAACACCCGAGCTGGAAAGGAGGGAAGGGCCGTTGGGACAGAGCACACAGCCTGCACAGGGTGAGGGGGCCGGAGAAGATGGCCCTGGGCGGCGGCAAGGGGCTTCAGAGTTGTTGGAGCTGCACAGCTGGAAGGAGGAGAGTGGCTAGAGAGGGTCTCCGACAGTGGCTGGGATTTGACGTGCCTCATGTGCCCTGCTGTGGCCTGGTCCTGTGCTGGCGAAGGACAGTGATCTCCACAGGAGGCCATGCCACGAGGGGCTCCCAGGTGTGTCCGTGGCTGCGGGCGTGGGGGCCTGTGCTGGAATAGAAGCCTAGGAAGAGGACCAAAGGCAGAGTGGGATGTCCCATCGGAGGGCCCTTTGGTGTCCCTTCTCGCCTGGTCCTCTTCCCTTTCTTATTTTCATTCCCTTTTTCATCTTCAGTGTCTGAGGAGTGAGAAAGCTGGCTCCTGGACCAAGACAGACTCAGCCCCTATTCACTTGAGGAGAGGCAGGTAGAGAGAAGGGCCAGGGCCCCGTGGGGTCCAGGATTTCATGGACTTCTGGCTTCACCTTAAACAAGGACATCTGAGATGTCTCTGGGTGTTCTATCATGCTAGGGCTTCAGAGTCTTTTACAAGATTTCTCTCCTCATCTTCCTCCTCCCCTAAGCCCACCCTCCCTCCGCCCCGGGCTCCATCAGTCCATGGTGTGGCCAGGAGTGTCAGAGAACTGCCATCTCCTTCCCTGAGCAAGAAGCAGACCACAGACGTCCTGGGTGGTTTTTAGTTATTCACGTGGTTACTAGAATATCACAGTCTAAGTGGCATTCATTCCATTATACTACCTTCCTTGAGGTCAGTCTCCACATAGAGCACTGTGGACTCCCTTGAATCTAGTTCAAATGAATGTTTCAGAAACCCACCTGCTGCTTCTGTAGCATTTGAGAAGGGAGATGAGGGAACGCATGACCTCTCTGTGGCTCTCAGAGCAAGATGGGGTGACAGAGACCTGGTCTGCTCATCCCGCTCGACACCCAGATGCCCAGCAAGGCATTCTCACTCCCTTAGGGACGTCAGTCACCCAGAGTTTGCTGTCCATCACAAGTCCCCGTAGGCTCTTTATTCACTCATCCAAGGCATCCAGAGGTTGTTTTGTTTTGAAAAATAGTTGCCCAGTGAAATGCCCTGTGGTCAGTGCTGTGAGGGAGAGAGGTGACTTTTCATCCCTCTCGAGCAATGCCGGGGCGGTGGGTGGAGCTGCGGCCCCCGGCAGACCAGGGTGGGGCTTCAGAGGTCAGAGCTGGAGGCAGGAGGCTCACAGGCGGTCCGGGGTTCTGAGGGGTCAGCCAGATGACAACGTGCTACTAGACCCAGGGGCCAGCACGTGGAAATGTCCGTGTTCCTGCCATGTCACCCACACAACAAAACAGCCATAAACGCACCACACACATGTGCACACCCACACACCCCTCTGCAATAGAATGTTTCCAAAGGCCCGCTGGTCAAGCACTGGTTCCAGAATTTGCTTGCACTTCCAGCTGGCTTTGTTGCCACAAGATTTATCAGCTTCTAGAACAGACCCTCTCCTGGTGGATGGTGGAGGCTTCTGCCAAAATCCAGTGCTTCCTGCCAACCTGGCTCTCCGCAGATGAGGCCTGACTTCCTGTAAACTGGTCTCTCCACTGTGCTGTGCAAGGACGGGGTTACCAGGCGGGGCTTTGGAGACTGGAGGGGAGGGGGGCAACCAGTGCTTTCTTTGGAGGATTTTGTGGCTCCTGCCGCTCCTTCCCGGAATCTCTGGCTGGGGCGACACCCTGTGGCCAACTGTGGAATTGCACCTCGGTAGTGGGAGCCCCCTCTCTGTGGCTGTGAGGCCCTTCTGCCTTTTACTCTCTCTTGCTGTCTCTCTTCTGTTCTGCTTTTTCTCCTTTTTTTTCCCCCTGTAGACTCGGCTCTGCAGATGGAGAAGCTGGTTTGTTTGCCCCTGGGGAAGCACTTTACCAGGCTGGGGGAAATGTTGTCTCAAGTCACAGGAAATCCATGGTTTGGGGGATGGCCCTCGCCAGCCAGGGCCAGCTTTCTTCCTGTGTGAGTGGTCACAGAAAGAGTGTGCTTTCATAGTGAGCCTCTTAGAACCCAGAAAGGATAGACGGTGACCATGCATGGGAAAGGGGGGAGCGGGCTTGTGGTTGGAGTGGGTTGGCCAGGGTAGGCTGTGAAGGCTGTTGAGACAGGCTCTGGCTGTGGGGGGCAGCGGGAGCGTGTCCCTTTTGCTCCCTGGGGCAGCGCTGGTATAGGCAAGGATGAAGGCTGGGTAGTGGTCAGAGGCGGCTCAGCCTGCGGGAGAGGTGGGGGTGTGAAACTTGGAAACCAGACCACGCTGGGTGTAAATCCTAGCTCCGCCTCTTATCAGCTCATCTGACTTTAGGCAAATCTCCCAGAACCCGTCTGAACCCGTCTGAACCCGTCTCTTCCCTCCTGTTCCTGTTCCCTGGCACAGCATAGCTCTAAGGTGGAAATGGGGAAAGAATGAATCCCACTACACACCTTTTATTAAAAGCTGCCATTTTGGGGTGCCTGGGTGGCTCAGTGGGTTAGAGTCTCTGCCTTCGGCTTGGCTCATGATCTCAGGGTCCTGGGATGGAGCCCGGTATCAGGCTCTCTGCTCAGTGGGGAGCCTGCTTTCCCTCACTCTCTGCCTGCCTCTCTGCCTACTTGTGATCTCTGTCTGTCAAATAAATAAATAAAATCTTAAAAAAAAAAAAAAGCTGCCATTTATGGAGTGTTCCTCTGTGATGTGAGCAACTCCTTGCAAGTATGGATTATCAAATCCTTGCAACAAGCCCGTGAGGGGGGACAGTTGTGGTCCCTGTGTTACACGCGAGGACTTTAGGGTGCACAGAGATTACCTAACCTGCTGGGGGTCGCATGATGATGGAGGGCTGAGGCAGGGCTCAAACCCAGGCTCTCCAGGTCAGACACTGCCTGTGAATCATGGCCTGGTGTGGCCTCACCTCTCCCAGGGTTGGTGGTTTACTCCAAGGCCGGGGGGTCTCCTTTGGGAGGATGATAAGTTGAGGTCCCTTATTTCTCTTCCTCCTCTTTCTTCAGCTTCTCTTGCTTCTCTACCCCATGCCTGCATGTGCTTCTCTGACTTAGGATGGGGTCAGGAAAGGAGAGACATGCACACATAGGCTTGAAAGTTGGAGCTTATCCCTGGAGGCTGTGGGGCTTTCCCGGGGCCCATGGCAGCTGCCTCTTACTCTGGAGCAGGGATCCTCAGGCTTGGCTTCCCCGAGGGCTAGACAAACACATCAGCCTGGGGCACATGAGGGTCCCCTGACAGCTCAGGGGGCGGATGTGGGAGTCTGCACTGTCCCAAACCAGAGGACGTGGGGAGCAGAGGGCTTTGTAGTCAGGTGACTGCACCAGCTGTGGGGACAGGAGTAACCTGGCCAGGGGCCAAGGGCCTGGGCTGGGTGGAGCCCCAGGTTGTGTTTGGTGGGGAAAAGCGCAGGCTGTGGCCTGGGACGGTAGTCTAGGGAACAGGGGTGGGGAGCGGTGGTGGGACACGGATTCCATCCCTGCTGGAGAGCGTGCTGAGGGGCAGGACTGTCAGGAAGGGCCTCCCTTGTCCGACTCACTGCCCTAGGGCAGCCATCCCACCAGCCTTAGCCCCCTGACTCTGCACACCACCTTTGTGGGGACCCCTGTGGGCACAGAGGGAGGACCCAGCTCTCCACAGTACACTGTGGTATTGAAGCAGGGACCTGCCCTGTCCCGTGGTCTGGGGCCTGAGCAGCCCTAACCTGAGCCCAGTGCAGGGCTGTGCGGAGATCTCCCTGCTCCTCTCCTGTCCTCCTGCCATCTGGGCTGCCCCACTCCCCTCACCCTGGGCTGCCGGCCCCACCCGGGCTGGGCCCAAGCCAGCTGAGGCCCCATCAGCCTCCGTCTGGGAGGCCCTGCCCTCTCTGCCACAGTCAGCACCACTCATTTTAAGGTTTGCTTCATCTTTGGACTGGAGGGGGGTTGATGAAGTGGAGGAAGAAAGGCCACATTTACTCAGTTTCCCTAGGCCAGTGTCCCTGGGTGCGGCACTAAGGATTCCAAAACGTCTCCAAGTCATTCAACCCTTCCCTGAACCAAGGGCTTCTGCACAGCAGTCACCTGGGCAGCTCTGACTAGTCAGACATCTTGTCTTTCCCAGACGTGCTCGCCCCAGGGGCCTGTGCCTGGGGGCCACCCACGCCCCACAGGTCTCCCTGTCCTGTTGTAACTGGACTTTGAAAAGGCTCTTTGGCATTTAGATAACTTGCCTCTTGAAGGGCCTTCCCAGCCCAGTACCTCCTTCCTGGCTTCTTTGGACACCATTGCTTCTCATGAGGCAGCCCCAGGAGATGGTTTCCCCTGAGGCCTTTCCACATGCAGCCATCATGGCAGGAGAAGTAGATGAGGCCAGTGGAGAAGCTGCTGGCCTCAGGAGGAAGGTTGCCCAAAATACTTGCCTTCTTTCTGTTGATGACTTGCCCTCGGTTATGTATAATGTGCATGCGCATATGTCATTTACTGAAACTGTTTTCATTCCCATTTCTTCCCCCTTTTCCTTTCCTGATCTAGGTTTCTTGAAATCCAGAAGCCCGGGCTCTGTAAGATGCTTCGTGTCCTCGCCTTTGCTTGTCCCTACACCTGGAACTCCCTTCCCATCTTCTAGGGTAAGAGCCAGGCTCCATCTTTTCCCTGCCTGTTGGCATTGCAGGGACCCTGCCGTTTCCTGAGCTCCTGGGGGTCAGAGCGCCATGCTAGTCCCTGCAAGGCACACGGGAGTCGAGACCTTCCTTACTAGCGGGTACAGAGTAGTTAGGAGACAGCAGGAACAAAGATGCTGTGACAGACCACAGGTGATGCATCAGTGGCCAGCACTGACTTGGGGCTCAGAAGTAATCATGGAGGGCTGCAAAGGGGAGGCAGCCTGGGGTTTAGTGGAGGGACCAGGAGAGCTGGCTCCCGAGGCAGATCTCTAATAGGTACTCACTGTAGGACTTTGGTAAGTTATGTACCATCTCTGTGCCTCAATTTCTCTCAGCCGTGAAATAGGCATGGTAGTTAACACCTCGGTCCCTCAGTCTGTGGGGATGATTTCTTGAGAGAACATATAAAATGCTAGCCGGTGACAAGTGTCTAATAAACCCGTTATGTATTATCATCAATTAACATACTAGTAGCAAAGGAATAAGTATGAATGGGGTCTTAAGGATAGATGGGGATTAGACAGAGAACAGGTAAGAGAACAGGAAGAGGGTGTAGGAGGGACACAAGAAGGGGGAGAGTCCAGACACTCTCAAATTAGACGGACCTGATTTCAAATCCCAGTCCCACTCCTCACTGGTTGTGTGACCTTAGGCAATGCACAAAACCTCTCTGATCCTCGGTTTCCTCATCTGTAAAGGAGGCTAACATCCCCTCCTGCACAGGGGGTGGAGAGGGTTCATTTAATCCGCAGATCTGAAGGGCTCAGCCGTGCCTGGAACATGGCCTGCACCCGGTGAGTGGGTTTCCTTTCCCAGGGCAGCCCGAGGTTTGGTGCCCCAAGCAGGGACAGAACAGGGAGGGTCGGAGCAGGCTCCCCCTGTGTGGGCCCGGGGGAGATTCCCCTGATCCTTCCTGGAGGAAAGAGAACACAGGAAACCAGAGCAGAGAACAGGCCAGTCCCACGCCCCACCAAATCACACAGCGGAGGGCTGCGTTACGGTCACCGTGTGCTCCTGGTGCCCGGCTGCGGCAGACGGTGGGCCGTGGGGTGGGGAGGTCTCATCCTGAGTGGTGATGATGAGGACACAGGTTCTGGAATCATCCTGCCTGGGTCCAGATTCCGATGTCCCTGCTCATTCGAGGTTTGCCCATCGCCCTCTGGCCCATCTTCCTCATCTGCAAAATGGGAAGCTAGAGCCCACCTCTTGGTAATTGTTGAGGGGGGGCTCTGATGAAATCATGCAAGAAAGGGGCTGGCCCCGTGCCCCAGGTTAGTGGCGGCTGCTGTCTGTTCACAAAGATAATACAAAAATGAGCCACTCTGGAGAACAATGTGGAGAGTCTTCAAGAAATTAAAAATAGAGCTTCCCTGTGACCCTGCAATTGCACTACTGAGTATTTACCCCAAAGATACTGTAAGGACCTATTTTATATTTTTATATTTTAGCCAGAGGCTTCCCTGCTCCCCTTCCCCCAGGGGACTTACTTAAAAACAAGTCCCGGGAACCAGCCTCAGGTAACAAAGCTCAAATACAAGGGTGGGTCAGGCCAGGTGGAGACATCCGATCAGTGGGGGGGGCGCATACTGTCTCCCCAGCTACCAAGGAGTACGGGCTCCGCCCTTTGGGAGCCTTTTGGCGCCAATCCTAACCAAGGTGTGATGGGCTGGTTCAAGTGTCTACTAGGGTAAATCGTAATTCAGTTGGTCACCTAGCATCACTGTGGAGTTTCCTGTGTGTGTTACAATCTCATTGGCCACCTGTGCTGGCCAGGCCCGACCGCATGGCCTTTGCCCTTAAAAGCTAGTCTGGGAAACAGAGAAGGGTCACCCTCTCTTGTAAGAGGTGCGGCCTCGAACGTTCGGTTAGATTCTTGATGCTTGGCACAAAATAAAGCTTTGCTTGACCTTCGCTTTATATCAGTCTCGCTCCTTTAATCACGGACCCATTTCTGGTGCATAACATATGGGGGATTGCCGGGGTTAAATGACGAGAACTGAGCCAGCATCAGAATTTCTGGGAAAAGCCTCGAGGTAAGATCTCACAGATTTTACTCTGTGGGATCCGCCGATCCCCAGGTGCTCTGTGAGATCGGTCGGTCTGTCTGGGTGGGGCTCCATGTATAGCCCACCGGGGTGAAGCCGGACGTGGCCATGCTCCTCAGGGCTGGAGAGGATGCGGGGACGCCCCTTCCCTCCACTGGTAGATCGCCAGAGTACCCCTAGGTGGTCACCGGGGGTTCGAGTCCCCCTAGGCGGCCAGGGGGTTCAGGTCCACCTAGGCGGCCAGGGGGTTCGAGTCCCCCTGGACGGCCAGAAGATCAAAAAGTCCCCACCGGTGGCAGGTTCTGGGTAAGAACTGCCGGGCCTGCGGTTGTCTTTGTCTTGTCTTTTTGTTGGCTGCTGTGCTGCTTGTTGTGTTCGAAGGACTGGGGCAAGCGGAGAGTAAGGGGACTCTGACTTTCAATGGCTATAACTGGTGCCAACTGGGGTTGGTCTAACTCGAGACAGAGACTTTAAGGAATATTCCCAAGCAGCTGCCGAAACTACCTTTGTTTCGGGGACATTCCTTGCCTTCTCTGGCCCGACAGGGACTGCCTAGCCCCTCCCCCCTTGCTGGCGGGAAAACATGGCATCTGCTCCTCTGTTGGAGCGGATGAGCCCTGGAACTGGGAACCCCTTTCTCTGCCTTCTGGTGGCACTTTGTTCTGTTCTCCACTGTCGGGAAACAAGAAGAGCACCCCCTGGACCTAACACCCCCCACTCCGGATCTGCCCACCCAGGTTTCAGGTAAACATTTGAAACGGAGTGGGCCCAGGTGGAACGTAAATCAGTATTTGAACTAAGTTAAGTTTGTTATAGTAAATGTGAAACTTCAGAATTTTTACTT
>PISX010007735.1:0-86147 GCA_004024625.1 Mellivora capensis
GGAGGGAGACAAACCATAAGTGACTCTTAATCTCACAAAACAAACTGAGGGTTGCTGGGGGGAGGGGGCCGGGAAAGGTGGGTGGGGTAATGGACACTGGGGAGGGTATGTGCTATGGTTAGTGCTGTGAAGTGTGTAAACCTGGCGATTCACAGACATGTACCCCTGGGGATAAAAATTTGTTTATAAAAAATAAAAAATAAATCAATAAAAGGGGTGGGAGGTTAGGAGAGCCTGGTGGTGGGTTTTAGGGAGGGCACGTATTGCATGGAGCACTGGGTGTGGTGCAAAAACAATGACTACTGTTACACTGAAAAGAAATAAAAATAAATTTTTTTAAAAAGATATGAACATGGATTTCAAAAGAAATAAATTATAAAAATATGGGAAAAAATCAATAAAAGGAGGCCCACACCAAGGAATACTGTAATTATGGGGTGCCTGGGTGGCTTAGTCGGTTAAGCATCTGCCTTCGGTTCAGGTCATCCCAGGGTCCTGGGAATTGAGCCCCATATTGGGCTCCATGCTCAGCGGAGAGCCTCCCTCTCCCTCTCAAGCTCCCCCACCTTGCTTGTGTTCCCTTTCTCACTATCTCTCTTTGTCATAAATAAATAAAATCTTTTTTAAAAATACTGTAATTAAGTTTGCAAAATCTTAAAAGCAACAAAACAAAAGAAGTCATTAACTTACAAGGAAAAACCCATAAGGGTAGCAAGAGATTTTCCAAAAAAACACTTGGCAAGCCAGAAGGGAGTGGTGTGCTATATTCCAGTGCTGAACGGAGAAAAATCTGCAGTCAAGAAAACTCTGTCCACCCTGAGCAGCGCCATGGTGGTCAGCAAGAACAAGCGCCTTACAAAAGGCAGCAAAAAGGGAGTCAAGAAGAAAGTGGTTGATCTGTCTTCTAAGAAAGATTGGTGAGGGACGCCTGGGTGGCTCGGTTGGTTGGGCGGCTGCCTTCGGCTCGGGTCATGATCCCAGCATCCTGGGATCGAGTCCCACATCGGGCTCCTTGCTCAGCAGGGAGCCTGCTTCTCCCTCTGCCTCTGCCTGCCACTCTGTCTGCCTGTGCTCTCTCGCTCTCTCTCTCGCTCTCTCTCTGACAAATAAATAAATTTAAAAAAAAAAAGATTGGTGAAAGCACCAGCTATGTTCAATATAAGAAATATTGGAAAAACATTAGTCATAAGAACTTAAGGAACAAAAATTGCATCTGATGGCCTCAAGGGTCATGTTTTTGAAGTGAGCCTTGCTGATCTGCAGAATGATGAAGTTGCATTTAGAAAATTCAAGTAATTAGAAAATTAGTGAGGATGTTCAGGGCAAAAACTGCCTAATTTCCATGGCATGGATCTTACCCAGGACAAAATGTGCTCCATGGTCAAAAAATGGCAGACCATGATTGAAGCTCATGTTGATGTGAAGACTACTGATGGTTATTTGCTGCGTCTGTTTTGTGTTGGTTTTACTAAAAAAATGCAATAATCAGATTCGGAAGACCTCTTATGCTCAGCACCAACTGGTCCGCCAATTTCGGAAAAAGATGATGGAGATCATGACCCAAGAGGTTCAGACAAATGACTTGAAAGTAGTGGTCAATAAATTGAATCCAGACAGCATTGGAAAAGATATAGGAAAAGGTTGTCAGTCTATTTATCCACTCCATGAGGTCTTCGTTAGAAAAGTAGAAAAGGGGCGCCTGGGTGGCTCAGTGGGTTGAAGCCTCTGCCTTCGGCTCAGGTCATGATCCCAGGGTTCTGGGATCGAGCCCCACATTGGGCTCTCTGCTCAGCGGGGAGCCTGCTTCCTCCTCTCTCTCTCTGCCTGCCTCTCTGCCTACTTGTGATCTTTCTCAAATAAATAAATAAAATCTTTTTTAAAAAAAGTAAAAAGTGCTGAAGAAGCCCAAGTTTGAATTGGGATAGCTCATGGAGCTTCATGATGAAGGTAGTAGTTCTGGAAAAGCTACTGGGGATGATACCAGTGCTCAAGTTGGTCAAGCTGATG
Source organism: Mellivora capensis (assembly GCA_004024625.1). Taxonomy (NCBI): domain Eukaryota; kingdom Metazoa; phylum Chordata; class Mammalia; order Carnivora; family Mustelidae; genus Mellivora; species Mellivora capensis. The sequence continues at coordinate 2,008 of PISX010007735.1, forward strand.
GATATGAGCCACCAGTCCAGGAATCTGTTTAAAATTCAGACATTTAATGGTGACAAATAAAAAACCTTATTTGTGATGTTTTAAAAAAAAATAGAATGCTCTATCCAGCAAGGCTATCATTCAAAATAGAATTTCCAGACAAACAAAATAAAGGAGTTTGTGGCCACTAAACGAGCCATGCAAGAAATATTAAAGGGTACCCTGATTGGAAAGGAGAGATCAAAAGTGATAGTAGAAAAAGGAAAGGAAACATAAAAGAAAAAGGCAGGAAACATAAAAGCAGTAAAAATGAATTTTTTTTCAAGATTATATTTATTTGAGAGAGAAAGAGCACAGGCAGGGGGAGAGGGAGAGGGAAAAGCAGGCTCCCTGCTTAGCAGGGAGCAGCCAGTGGGGCTCAATCCCAGGACCCCGGATCATGACCTGAGCTGAAGGCAGATGCTTAACTAACTGAGCCACCCAGGAGCCCCCTGTTGTATTTCTATATACTGATAATCAAGCAACAGAAGGAGAAATTAAGGAATCAGTTCCATTTACAATTTCACCAAAGACAATAAGATACCTAGAAATAAACCTAAACAAAGAGATAAAAGACCTATACTCTGAAAACTATTAAACACTGATTAATTTGAAGGTGACACAAAGAAATGGAAAGATATTCCATGTTCACAGTTTGGAAGAACAAATATTGATAAAATGTCTACACTACCCAAAGCAGTCTACACATTTAATACAATCCCTATGAAAATATTAAAAGCATTTTTCACAGAGCTAAAACAAACAATCTTAAAATATGAATGGAACTACAAAAGACCCCAAATAGCCAAAGCAGTGTTGAAAAGGAAAAGCAAAGTGGGAGGCATCACGATTCTGGACTTCAAATTATATTACAATCAAACATGTACTGGTACTGGCACAAAAATGGACACACAGATCAATGGAATAAAATAGAAACCCAAAAATGAACCCACAACCATATGGTTAACTAATCTTCAACAAGGCAGGAAAGTATATCCAGTGGAAAAAAGACAGTCTCTTCAATAAATGGTGATGGGAACACTGGACAGCACCACACAAAACAGTGAGACTGGACCACTTTCTTACATCCTAGACAAAAATGAATTCAAAATGGAACAGAGACCTAAATGTGAGACCTGAAACCATGCAAGTCCTAGAAGAGAACATCGGCAGTATCCTCTTTGACATCCGTTGTACTAACTTTTCCTAGATATATCCCCAGAGGCAAGGGCAACAAAAACAAGATAAACTAATGGGTCTGCATCATAATAAAAACCTGCACAGCAAAGAAAGCAACCAATAAAGGTAAAAGACAACCTACCGAATGGGAAAAGATATTTGCAAATGATATATCTGATAAAAGGTTAGTATTCAAAATATATAAAGAACTGATACAACTTGGCACCCTAAAACAAGTAATCCAATTTAAAAATGGTCAGAAGAGCCAAAGAGACATTTTTCTAAAGGAGACATCCAGATGGCCAACAGACACATGAAAAGATGCTCAACATCATTCATCATTAGGGAAACGCAAATCAAAACTACAAAGAGATGTCACCTCACACCTGCCAGAATGGCTAAATCACAACACAAAAAACAACAGGTGTTGGTGAGGATGTGGAGAAAGGGGAACCCTCTTACATGTTGGTAAGAATGCAATCTGGTGCAGCAGCTCTGAAGAACAGTATAGTGGTTCCTCAAAAAGTTAAAAATAGAACTATCCCACGATCCAGCAATTGCGCTATTAGGTATGTACCCAAAGAATACAAAAATACTAATTCAAAGAGCTAATGCACCCCTATGTTTATGGCAGCATTATTTACAATAGCCAAATTATGGAAACAGCTCAGGTGTCCACTTATTGATGGAGAAAGGTGTGGGTAATTGGGGGGGGTGTGCGCGTGTGCAGGAATATTACTCAGCCGTTAAAAAGGATGAGATCTTGGGACGCCTGGGTGGCTCAGTTGGTTAAGCGGCTGCCTTCGGCTCAGGTCGTGATCCCAGCGTCCTGGGATCGAGTCCCACATCGGGCTCCTTGCTCAGCGGGGAGCCTGCTTCTCCCTCTGCCTCTGCCTGCCACTCTGTCTGCCTGTGCTCGCTTGCTCTCTCTCTAACAAATAAATTTTTAAATTTTTTTAAAAAAATTTTTAAATAAAAAAAAAGAATGAGATCTTGGCACTTGCAATGATATGGATAAAACTATAGAGTATTATGCTAGGTGAAATAACTCAGTCAAAGGCAAATGCCATATGATTTCACTCATGTGTGGAATTTAAGAAACAAAACAAACAAGCAAAGGGGAAAGGGAGATAGAGAGACCAAGAAACAGACTCTTAACTATAGAGAACACACTGATGATTAGCAGAAAGGAGATGGGTGGGGAGATGGGGAAATAGGTGATGGGGACTGAGGGCACTTGCTGTGATAAGTACCAGGTGATGAATGGGAATGTCGAATCACTACTTTGTGCAGCAGAAACTAATATTACACTGTATGTTAGCTATCTGGAATTTAAATAAAAATTTTTTAAAATAAATGGGTGAGTAGTAAAAACTTAGGAAATGAAATCCTCAGGGAGTCTTGGAGATAGCTAAAAGTAAATCCAATTTACACTACAAAAGTCCTCAAATAGGTTCAGTCAGGAGTAGGGACCAGAAACATCTCAAAGTAAGGGTCAAAAGGAATGGTTAAAATAATTCCTTGAATTCCATATCAGAAGCAGAATCCTAGAGTCCCTCCCCAACTGCACACACCCTTCTGAATATGCCCTCCCTCCCTCTTGCCAAATATTGTAGGTTTTTCCTCTTTGTAGGTAAACAGGATACCAAGCATGCACAGAAGGAGGGGTACTGACTGTGCTGTAGATCTTTCATTTGCCCCTCCAGATCCCCTTGCACCCTTCTCCAGCCTGCTGTATGTCCTGGGAAGCTGACCAGTGTTGACTACATCAACACACTCCCCTATACTCTGGTTTCCAGTTAGATTTGGCTACTGGGGAGTATCGCAGGAGATCCAAGGGAAAGAAGAAACCGAGATTGGGATATCAATTCCCACAGATGGGTCCAGGGTGGCTGGCTGCCTCTTGTAAACTAACAGTCTCCACAGTCCCAGTCTGTGGCATCTGATAATGCCCCTTCCCCTCATCACTGGAGACCGAGGGGGTAGCAACAGAGACCCACGGTTACAACCTCCCAAGGTACCTGTTACACGATCTGATCTGTGCATCCCAAAATGTTGAAGTCCTAACCTTCAGTACCTCAGACTATAAGTGTATTTTGGGTCTTTTAAAGAGATACTTAAGTTTAATGAGGCCATTAGTGTGGGCCATATACCAAATGACTACATCCTTATAAGAAAAGTAGATTAGGACAGATGCAAAGGGAAGACTGTGTGAAGTTGCAGGGGAAAGATGGCCATCTATAAGCCAAGGAGAGAGACCTCAAAAGAAACCACCCTGTCCATATGCTGATCTTGGACTTGTAGACTCCAGACTGTGAGAAAATAAATTTGCTTTACTACTAGGTTGCTTTAGCCACCTTGTCTATGGTACTTCGTTGTGGCAGCTCTAGCAAACTGGTATCGTACTAAACTATTTCTCGTGGTTTCCTTATGCCCTGCCCACTCCTTCATAAATAGGCTCTTAGTTATACTTTCCTCAACATACCCAAATGAATTTGCCATTTCTGTTGGGTGTCTGTCTAGTACAATAATAGCACTAAAATGGGCTTTAAACAAACATGTAGACCAAATGCCAAGACCTCCCAGCCCGTGGGACACCTGAGTGGTTCAGTCAGTTAAGCGTCTGCCTTCAGCTCGTCTGCCTTCAGCTCGGGTCATAAGCCCAGGGTCCTGGGATGGAACCCAACATTGGGCTCCCTGTTCTGTGGGGAGCCTGCTTCTCCTTCTCCTTCTGCCTGCTGTTCCCCCTGCTTGTGCCCTCTCTCTTTCTCTCTCTCTAAATAAAAGCTTAAAAAAAAAAAAAAGACAAAAAGACCCCAGCCCTCTAACCCCAACACTCTGTCAGCTCCCAGAATGCAGACAGGAAGGATCTAATCCTCTAGACAAGAGATCAGTAGAGTGTTCTTGGGAATTTAACCATCTCAAGAGATCTTTAAAAATATCCAAAGATGGGGCATCTGGCTGGCTCAGTCAGTGGAGCATTCTTGATCTCCGGGTCATGAGTTCGAACCCCACCTCAGATGCAGAGCTTACTGAAAAAAAAAAAAAAAAGAAAGAAAGAAAGAAAGAAATCCAAAGATGTGTCACGATGTTCCCCAACTTTAAACAGCTTATACAGAAAGCCCTTCAGTGAAACCCTACTGTATCTAAGCCCCACTGAGAGCCTCCAATCAGCTTTTTAGTCTCTTACAAATATAAACAAACCACCAAAGATTCCTGGATACCTGAGGAAAGTCTTTTTAAATATATAGACCAAAACAATTTGGAGAAAACGTATTTAGGGCAACAGTCTATACACACAGAGAAAGTTTTAAAAGTATTATCATTAGTATCCCCAGAGAGATTTTTAAAGGATATGGCTTATTGTATACTATAAAGAAAAGAATACTCAGACAAAATGTAAAGCATTAAAAAAAAATGAGAGTAGAAATAAAAACTAAATAGAAAAGTTCAAAGTTGAAGAAATCTTCCAGAACAATAAGAAGACAAAGATGGAAAATAGGAGTGAAGATAAATTTCAAGTACTTGTTTAGTGGTTCAATATCCAAATAATAGGAGCTCCAGAGAGATGAACAGAGAAATGGAAAAGAAATTATTAAGGCAATCAACAAAAAACATGTTTAGCACTGAAGGACATAAATTTGCAGACTAGGAGAGCCGAACGCCCAGCACAAAAAAAGAACAGTACTGAGGTAGATTGCATTATTGTTTCCAACCCACTCCACACCCTTCCTCACGTAACAGTGCAGTGTTCTCACTACAGTGGTTGGAATAAATTCACTCCAAAATTGGGCGTGGCCGCATGACTTGCTTTGGTCGATGGAAGGTTAGTAGACATTACACATGCTTGTTGAGGTAGGAAGAGGAGGCACATGGAAGAGAACTGAACTCAAACCAAAGCCTCGCTCTGACAAACCTGACTGACCCTCGCCTGGGCACAGCCTACTCATGAGTAAGAGAAAAAGGCTTATAGACCATTGAGCTTTGAGGCCATTTGTTACACAGCATCATTGTAGCAAATACCTTTCCTGTGGATACTAATTTATAGCAGTGAAATTTTAGACACTGGGGCAGAAGACCTTATAAGCATTCAAAAAGGAAGACATAAGACTGGTGTGAGATAATAGAAAATATATATGTTGACTTCTGTCCCTGGTTCCTGGCACAGAGCTCTTAAAATCCTTGTAATTCCGTAAGTGATAAGAGCAGTAAGAGCAACTTTTGTTCCCGTATCTGGTCTTTGACCCCAGTTTTTGCTTCTAAATCCCTTAGAATTTCCTGGGTGACAGGAGTGTCTTCTGTTCTGATGACTCCTGGATGAGGACTGGATGTCAGAAAGACCAAGCCATGCTTAGAAGCTTGGAATTTTCAGCCCCACCTCCATTCTCCAGAGAGGGAGGAGGGGCTGGAAATGAAGTTAATCCGTCATGGCTATATGGTGAAGCCTCCATAAAAATCCCAAAAGTAGAGGGTCGAAGAGCTTCTGGGTCAAAGACGTGGTGGTTGCTGGGAGAGCAGCATGTCTAGAGAGGGCGTGGGATGTCTGTACCCCTTCCCACAGTCCTCTATGCATCTCTTCCATCTGTATATTCACCATGTCCTTTCATAATAAACTGGTAAGCAGTAAACTGTTTTCCTGAGTTCTGTGAGCTGTGCTAGCAAATGAATCAAAGGTGATGAGGTGGTCACAGGAACCTCTGGCTTATGGCTGAACGCTCCAAAGCACAGGTGTCAAAAGCACAGGTGTCAACTTGGGGCTTGGGACTGCCATCTAAAGGGGAAGGGGAAAGACAGTCTTCTGGGATTGAGTCCTTACACTGCAGGATCTGACACAACCTCCAGGGAGAACAAGTCAGAATTGAGTTAAATTGTAGGACACCCAGCTTGTGTCAGAAGCATTGCGAGCATAGTAGTGGTATGAGAGTGGAGGAAAAAAGAAAGCATCTGACATGTCTTCAAGCTTCTTAATTGTTACAACTGCAAACAAAAAGTCAACCGAGCAATGATTTCAAACTTTAGAAACAGAAGAATAAAGACATTTTCACAGGTACAGAGTTTCAAAATATTTACCTCTTGTGAACCCTTTCTCAGGAAGAATCTGGAAATCATGCTCCATCAAAATGGGATGGTAAACCAAGATAATACATGGAATAGGGGAAGCCAACTATCCAACAGAGGAGAGAGGTAAAATGGCCCCTCACAGATGATGGTCAAGTGTGAGGCTGGGATAAAAGCTGTATGCCAGGCATAGGGCACAGCCTTTCAGCTTCAGTACCTGAAGGTTATTTAGACAACCGGGAAGAATTGGGGGTTTGAATTATTGATAAATATAAAGAAAACCAAACAAATGAAAAAAGAAGACTATTGGGGCACCTGGCTGACTCAGTCAGTAGAGTATGTGACTCTTGGTCTCATGGTGATGAGTTCAAGCCCCACATTGGGCATGGAGCCTACTTAAAATAAAAATAAAATAAGACTATTATCTCTAGCAATAACAAAAAGCTGTGCAAGAAAGAGAAAATGATCACAGTTTAATAAATTGCTCACCTGTGAAAAATGTTTACAAGGTCCTAATAATGTGAACCCTATATACTGATCTAACCATAACACAAATGTATTATAGTACAAATGTATTATAATACAAATGTGTGAGAATACCAAAATTCTCCATGGCTCTTGCATTTCTCATGTCCTTTCAACAAGGCCATGAGAAATGCCCTTTATTCTGGACTGTATTTTCAAGGATGTTTGTATGGCGAACAGCCTTGGAAGACAGAGATTGTATCTCCTTGTGCATTATATGCAGAATAGTTACTAATATAATAAAGATAAAGTCTCTATCTGGAGTAAAGCTCAGGCCTGCTTACTACCCATTACAAAAGATTCGGGTTCCCTAAAGTCAGGGCTCCCCACCTGTAAAGCACGCCCACTGCATGTGCAGGTGCCATACGGCCTCCCGTGTCACCCTGTGGAGGCTAGCACCAGTACTGAGATGCCAGTACTCCCGCTGCTACATTGCTCTGTGTAATAAACCCTTCTGCATTATACTAGCATCCATAATACTGTGCCAGGCAAACTTGCTAGCTTCCAAGTAGCATACAACCTTAGACCCTTCAGTTTTGACAAGCTATATTTCAAAGACGGGGAAATGAAAAGGATATACATGAGCAATGAATGTAAAGGAAGGAAAAACAATGAGATCTTCAATTTCAGTGGTGGGAAGTAAACAAATAATTCCTAACACAAGAATCAAAGAGTACAGGTTCAAAAATATTCTTTAGAACCTTGGAGATAAGTACCCCTCCAAAAAAAAATCAACCAAAAGTGATGAAAATAGCTGCTTCCAGGGAAGAAAAATATGGTAAAAATCCTTGAGGAAAGGGATAACATCCAGAGGATAAATGAAGAAGACTGGCTCTTGTTTAAAAAAAAAAAAAAAGTACCCTTGCACTGACATTTGCAGTGTCTATCTTTTTTAATAGCACTTTCAAAATCTGTGAACAGGAATTGGATTTTATGTCTTCTTGTCCTACTTCTGTAAAAGGACTGATAGTGAAGTGATCAAAATGGCAATGCCATCACAATAGCTATCAGTTACTAAGTACTTACTGTATCCTGAGCACTGTTCTCTACATGTATTAACCCTATGATATTATTATCCAAGTTTTATACATGAGGAAACCGAAACACAAATTTTAAGTGAGTTTCCCATAACTGCATGCAATTCTAACCCAGACAGTGAGGCTCCAAATCCTGCACACCACATCCATTCGGAGAATCAAGAGGTGTATATAGTAATCAGGCCCCTGGCTGCAGCAAATGTTCGAAACCTAACTGAAACTACCTTAAGTAACGAGAGAAATTTATTAATCCATGTAAGCAAATTGTATAAATAAAAGAGTAGCGTTTCCAGAGTTAACTTGAATTTACTGTGACTCGGGTCTAAGTTCTTAGGTCCAGATGTTGGCCTATCTCAGCCTTCTCCAAGATGCAGGACAGATGGCCCAGGATCTCTACAGTATCAAACTTACAGGCTATAATTCAAAGAGAATGAAATCACAAGATGCCACAGCACACCCATCAGAACGGCTTAAATCCAAAACACTGACACCATCAAATGCTGGTAAGGACATGAAACGAGAACTCTTTTCATTACTGGTGGGAATACAAAATAGTACAGCCATTCCAGAAGACATTTTGGCGGTTTCTTTTCTTTTCTTTCTTTCTTTTTTTTTTTAAAAGATTTTATTTATTTATTTGTCAGAGAGAGAGAGAACAAGCAGGGGAAGTGGCAGGCAGGGGGAGAAGCAGGTGTAACTATAGGAAACCAGCTCTAGCCAATGATAGGGAGAGGGAGTGTCCTGTGTGAGAGTTCCAAGAAGTTACTGGTTCCTGATCAGGTAAAGATCTTCGTTTGCCTGTACAACAGACATCAGACCTAACAGGCAGCCGCCATCTGTCGAGCAGAATGACACGAGCCACACGAAGAGGGCAGAACAGGACAATGGAAGGAAGCTGTGTCCCTAATTGAACCGTGGAAGCACCTGTCCTACCTCTGGACTTTTTTCTCCTTTTTTTAAGATTATTTATTTATTTATTTGAAAGAGAGAGAGAGGAGGAGGGAGAACTCAAGCACATGAGTGTAGGGAGGGGGCAGATGGAGAGGGAGAAGCAGAGTCTCCCTTGAGCAGGGACCCTGACGTGACCCCAAGTCAAATTCTTAACCAACTGAGCCACCCAGGTGCCCTGTATACTTCTTATATATGAGAAAAAAAATCCAAAACTTATTTGGTCAAGTCACTGCAGTTAAGTTTTTAGGACGTGCTGCAGAATGCTGGGATCTTAAATGATACAAATAGCTAACATCATTCTTACCACCATCTGTAGGAGTTGTAAGTTATGTATTTGTATTAAATACACAAATCCTGGGGCGCCTGGGTGGCTCAGTGGGTTAAGCCTCTGCCTTCGGTTCAGGTCATGATCCCGGGGTCCTGGAATCGAGTCCCGCATTGGGCTCTCTGCTCAGCGGGGGGCCTGCTTCCCCCTCTCTCTGTGTCTGCCTCTCTGCCTACTTGTGATCTCTGTCTGTCAAATAAATAAATAAAATCTTTTACAAAAATAAAAAGTAAAAATAAAAACACAAATCCTGGGGTGCCTGGGTGGCTCAGTGGTTTAAGCATATGCATTTGGCTCAGTTCATGATCCCAGGACCCTGGTATCAACCCCCAAGAATCTGCTTTTCCCCTTCCCCCTACTGATGCTCTCTCTCTATCAAATAAATGAATAAAATCTTTAAAAAACAAACACAGAGGTGTCTGGGTGGCTCAGTCGGTTAGGCATCTGCCTTCATCTTGGGTTGTGATTCCAGGGTCCTGGGACTGAGCCCCGCACTGGGGCTCCCTGCTCTCCAGGGCATCTGTTTCTCTTTCTCCCCCAACTCCCCATTTGTGCTCTTTCTCTCAAATGAATAAATAAAATCTTTAGAGAAAAAAGAACACACCAAAAAAAACAAATCTTCTCAAAATATTCCACCCAGGACCAACTGTTTATGTTTAAGATACCTTGGCTGAGTATAGGTACACTGAGTGGCTGGGGAAGCCATCCATTTGGTCAAAGAACGGAAACTAAGATTTTGACTGGATCAATAACACTCTCAACCACATGACTAAAGGAGTTCTGCTTTATCCCACTTTTGAACTTTTATAAAATTGTATGTAACAGCATGGCTCTATTCTGAAAGGGCATGATTACTTTCTATGAATTCCCAATAACAAGCGATAAAAACCATGACATTTCTCACTAATCTTTTATTTTTAACGTAGTTTTACAATAAAGAAACAGAAAAGTAGATCATTAAAAAAATACCAGCTGTCAATTTAAAATTTTAAATGAGGTTCTTGTTAAACAAAGCAGTAACGCTATATCCTATAATTACATCTTTACTTCTATATACAAGAACTGTGTGCAAAGTGCTGTTCAAACTATAAAATAAGACTTTGGAATAGGATACAAATGGTTATCCCTAGGAGTTAGTCACCTTCCACTTCCTGTAATGAATCACAACTGCCTACATTCTTAATTTACATTTAGTTAACTTATTTACTAATGAGAAAAGCCACCATTTTCTGATATCAAATTGATAATCTAATTTTTGAAAATAATCCCTGATCCACAAGTCTAAATCTTATTTTTACATATAATTCAGTTACTTGCTTCATTTTTTTCCCTGAATAACTAGAGAACAGTTTTTAAAAAGCAAATATTAGTAATCCCTTTAGATAGATGCATTTTAATCAAGATGTGATTGAAAAATAAAAAACACCAAGTTACATGAAAAAAAAATAAGGAAAAAGAGTCTGGGGAAAGCAAATTGTATTCTTATACTTTTTTCTTCAAGCAAACAGAGAACCACCCTCTATCCTAGGGATGGATTACTTTCTTATTGAAAACACTTTGAACACACGATGCTTAACCCAACATCATACATACCAAGAATGCTTAAAAATTATTTGCTACTATGCCTTTGAATGAGAGACATCTTTACAGAACAAGGTACATCTAAATGAGTGGAATTTTGGGAGGTTTACAGGAAGAGTGATTCCAAACAAAGCCTTCACGGATCTAAATTACAGTCTTTTTAGTCTAAATGGGGTGGGGGGGACATTTAAGTTTACATTAGTTGGGTGTGCCTTACTCATATGGAAGCACATAGCCTGCCAGTTTGCAAATCCTTTCATCACCCTTGTGAAATAGGTGTATCTCAAATATTATACCCCGAAGGAAAAACAGAGGCACTAGGAGGTTAAGAGTCCCATCTGTGTAGTTTGCCAGTTGCAGAAAAGTGATTTTCATGTGTTTCCTTTTTGACCTTTGTAAAAACAGTATAAATAAGTTTTCATTTTATATTTCAAAGCACCCTATGAAGCAGAAACAAGATATCCTCAGTTAAAGAAAAGCGATTACAAAGGAATAAATGTATACTATTGAATAAAATCTTATCAATGATCTACAGGCTCAGAGTATACTTTCAGACCTACTTGAAGCCAATTCTTCATCATTCCTGTCAGCAGGTAATGTCTAGTTTGTGTTCATGTGTAAAAAGCAAGCCTCGGACGTAGGGCTCTACTCTGTAATAACGATGCCTGAACACTAAGTCAGCACTATGAATGCCCAGGAGGGATTAGGGGCAGCCCACAGACTGGATGTGGAGAAGATTCTTCCAGCAGTTTTCTACTCCTTGGCATGGCAATTCAGTGACTAAGATAGAAAGTTGATTTAATCTTATTTGAAATTCACGCCTGGTTTGCATTCTTCCTCATAGTTAATTTAGAAAATTAAAAATATCCAGTTATAAATCTCATCTCATTATCACAACTGTACCTTGGAAAAGCAGCTTATAGTTCTCTATGGGAGATAATCAAGTAAACATGTTACCAAACAATAATTAATAATTTAATGTCCTTCAAGTTCAAGGGTAGGGCAAATCTATGTATGCTACTTATAACCTAGTTGAGATTAATTATTCAAGTATCAGCAATATTAGTCCTTAAAATGTTATCATTTGTGTAGTGCAAAATATATATATGTATATATGTACACAAACCAAACTATTGAACGACAAAATGAAGTGTAATCATCACAAACTGAGATTTCTCATGAGTTCCACATTCCATTTCATTCTGAGGTCATTCAGGCCCAGTAGTCTTCTTGGGTAAAATACCATTTTCTTCAGTTCAGTTTTCTTTAAAAAGAAAGTAAAAACCAATTTCCTATGAATATAAATGCAACCTGAATACAAAGCACATCCATGCAGAGAATTCTTTGAACAATCACATATAATAATATTCACATTCAGTAGCAAACCATAAAATTAACAACAGTCCTTAAGAAATTACTTCTCATCCTTTTCTAAATTGGCTTAATGCAATTCAGAGTTTTGGGAATTATTTTGTAACTCGCAAACGCTGTGAAATAAAAAAAGCTAAGTAAGACTACAAAAGCCTGATAGATGTATAACCTAGACTATTCATTTAATCAACACATACTGGGGCGCCTAGGGGGCTCAGCTAGTTAAGCGTCTGCCCTCAGCTCAGGTCATGATCCCAGGGTCCTAGAATCAAGTCCCTGATAGGGCGCTCTGCCCAGCGGGGAGCTTATTTCTCCCTCTCCCTCTTACTGCCGCTCCCCCTACTTATGCACTCTCTCTCTCTCTGTCAAATAAGTAAATAAAAATCTTTTTTTTAAAAAATCAACATATATTTTGTGTCTGTTACGTTCCAGGCACTGTGCCAAGCACTGGGGATTCAAACATAAATGAGTCAGGCTCTCAACTTTCAAAAGACCTCTCAGGTTAGCTTGGGGGTTGGGGGGAGACATAAAAACTAACAATTTGGAAGGTATAATATGACAGTTTTATTGATAGCAGAGTGAATGAGTGACTAGAGAAGGGTAGGCTTATTAGCATGAGACGAAACAATTCACGTATGATCTGAAGTCTGAGAAAGGTCCCACAACTATAAAATCTCTCTTCCCTCCCCAGAACTCAAGATGCCAAAACGCCTGAAACGGTCTCAACACACCTTTATTCCTCACCTCGGGAGAAATCCTCTTATGCAACTCCTTGGCAGGAGTGATAATTTAGATGACACCACCATCCTTTATCTTCTGTGGAAAGTCTCTTAGGTATACTTCCTTGGCAGGCATGACATTTTAAATACTCAGATCAATTTTCACATAACATAAGGAGAGCCCTCAAGACATGAAGGGGAAAAAAAGGCCCTTGGAGCCAGAACAGAATTGTGTGTGGCCCTTTTTTTTTTCTTGAAGATTTTATTTCTTTCTCTGAGAGAGAGAGAGAGAGAGAGCATGTGCATGCCTGAACTGGGGGGGAGGGGCACAAAGGGAGAGGGAGAAGCAGACTCCCCGCTGAGCAAAGAGCCCAAAGTGGGGCTGCGGCTGGATCCAGGACCCTGAGATCATGACCCGAGCTGAAGGCAGATGCTTAACTCACTGAGCCACCCAGGCGCCCCCAGAATTGCGGGTTGGTTCCAAAGACTAACAGCCTGAGGGAGGCTTTAGCAAAACGTTAGCAGGAAGGTGCATGAACAGTTAGCAACACTTACTAAGAACCCATGTGATGTAGATTACTAAGCAAAATCCTTTGCAGATTTATAAAAAAGCACACAACTCTCTGAACCCTCAATCTTCTCCTGTAATAAGGAAATAGACACAAATCGCCATCGGTATTTTCAGAACTTTCGAATGTTTTTCAAGGCTGTTCCTGAGATCTTTGTGTCCTTTTTTCTTTTTAAATGAAATTGCAAAATGTAGGGTATGGTGTGATAAGAGAAGAAAAGTTACAGAAAACAACTGATTAAGGGTAGAGGGAAACATCATGCCTTTCACCCTGCCCGCTCAAGGATCTGCTCAGCGGTACTGATGAGGTCCTCTCCCCTCCTCAGAAGCAGAAGCCTGACTTTTCCAGGCAGGCCCATCTGCCCTGAGCTCCACCTGCAGAGAACCTTCCTACACCTACTCTGTTTCTAGAACCTCTCTACTGAAAGCTCAGTGCTCCAAAAAATCTACATGTGTATTTATGGACCTGGGCAGAATGATAAAGAAAAGTGGTTACAAACATCTTTCCCTTCAAAGTAATAGCTCAAGAGTAGTCTTTTGGACTTAGTAGGGTGGCTAGTGTAGGGTGGCTAGTATTTTACTCGGGATAATTTTTTCAGGCTGGGGACCGGCGAAGAGGCAGAAAAACAGGAGGCTCCGCAGGGCCAACTTCTGAACAAGTCTGCAGGTACTACTGTTCATACCACATTCAGAAAAAACGTCTTTTTGGGGGTTTTGGGGTGGTTTTTTTTTTCTTGATTCACTGCAGAGTGATAATGCAAGCAATATACTTTTTTTTTTTTTAAGATTTTATTTATTTGAGAGAGAGGGTGCATAAGCAGAGGGGTGGCAGGCAGAGAGAGAGGGAAACCAGTCTCCTCACTGAGCAGGGAGCCCAAGGTGGAACTTGATTCCAGGACCCCCTTTGATGACCTGAGCCAAAGGCAGACGCTTAACAGACCCAGCCACCCAGGCACCCTGTGAGCAATTTACTTTGAATTTAGATTTGTCTATACTGGGGAGAAAAGAAAATCAAACAGTGGACCTCATACACTACTTTTAATGTTTAAGAAAACATCTTTTCGGGGTACCTGGGTGGCTCAGTGGGTTAAAGCCCCTGCCTTCAGCTCAGGTCATGATCCCAGGGTCCTGGGATTGAGCCCCACGTCTGGCTCTCTGCTCGGCGGGGAGCCTGCTTTCTCTTCTCTCTGTCTCTGCCTGCCTCTCTGCCTACTTGTCTGTCAAATAAATAAATAAAATATTTAAAAAAAAAAGAAAAGAAAACATTTTTTCAAAAAGCTTACCACAAATAGACAGCTGCTTATTTTAAATATATATGGGGGGCGCCTGGGTGGCTCAGTGGGTTAAAGCCTCTGCTTTCGGCTCAGGTCATGATCCCAGGGTCTTGGGATCGAGCCCCACATCGGGCTTTCTGCTCCTTGGAGAGCCTGCTTCCTCCTCTCTCTCCCTGCCTGCCTCTCTTGCCTACTTGTAATCTCTGTCTGTGAAATAAATAAATAAAATCTTAAATAAATAAATAAATAAATACATATGGAACGTTCTCAGAGTACCTGTACCCAGATGCCTATTTATTAAATAAAATGGAAAAAAATGTTTTAATAAATAATAACTAAATAAAACAAAGCTTTCTGTATCATACAGTAGTTCAATGTGAACTCCTACAAATAGTGGGCATTCAGCCAAGCACTCTGCACACATTTACTGAGAACCCACTCCATGCCAGACACTGAGAAGTTGAGGCACAGGACATTCCCTATTATGAATAGGGCACACCCACTCCTTTCCACACCTTTGCCACTCTAACTGGATTTCTGGATCTTTCTCCTCATCTCTAACACAGAACCCATCTCCTCCAAAACCATACACACTGTTTTCTATTTTTCATTCCTCTGTCAGATTAAAAATTGCTACACACTTTCAGATGAAAAGATGTCTAAGTCCCCTCAAAGCTGAAACATATTTGCATATCAATGGCTCTACCTCCAACCCCAGTTAATTTGTTACTTATATAAACAAATAGGTAAAACACTATCTCATGGGGAACACCTGGGTGGCTCAGTCATTGAGCATCAGAAACTTGATTTTGGGGACAACTGAATGGCTCAGTGGGTTAAAGCCTCTGCCTTTGGCTCAGGTCATGATCCCAGGGTGCTGGGATCGAGCCCCGCATCGGGCTCTCTGGTCAGCAGGGAGCCTGCTTCCTCCTCTCTTTCTGCCTGCTTCTCTGCCTACTTGTGAACTCTGTCTGTCAAATAAATAAATAAAATCTTTAAAAAAAAAAAAAGAAAAGAAACTTGATTTTGGCTCAGGTCATGATCTCAGGATCTGGGATCAACTTGGCCTGTGTCAGACTCTGTGCTCAGTGGGGAGTCTGCTTGAGATTCTCTCTTTCTCCCTCTGTCCCTCCCCTCTGCGTGCTCTCTCTCAAATAAACAAATCTTAAAAAAAAAAAACACAACTATTTCATCAAAATGCAGTTGCACAGTGGTAAGTAATTGGTAATTTGGAAGGACTAAACACTTAACACACTGAAAACTTGATGAAGATTCAACAATAACAAAGTAGAGTATTAAAAATAGGGAGAGTTTCTCCATTCAGGGACATCTCGAAGCAACTGAAAGGGATACTTAGGAGAAATGGTGTAGATGTCTACCAGTAAGGAGGATCTTTAAAAAATGCTAACAGAAAAACCATAGTTTTTGGTGACTGCTGAAGCAAAGTCATTGTTTTTTCTGTCTTTCATAAAGTGACAAGCTATTACAAACTTAAGCATAACACAAATTATTAACCCAAGTAAGCTTCAGGGTTTTTGTGTTGTGCCAAATACCTCTACTCTCTAATCCTCAACTTTCAAACAAAGGAAACATGAAAAGGCACTTTGAAATACATTGCAAAATATGTCAACACCTAACTTTAGTGCCACTGTGTCCTGCTCCTTGAGTGTAGCACTCTTACTACATAGTGAAAAGAGGCTGGGTTCTTTTTCCCTTCATTTATCAGGGAAATTAAAATTTAAAACACTGTGTGAGGGGCACCTGGGTGGCTCAGTTGGTTAAGGGTCTGCCTTCAGCTTAGGTCATGATCTCGGGGGTCCTGGGATCAAGCCCCATGTCAGGCTCCCTGCTCAGTGGAGAGCCTGCTTCTCCCTCTCCCTCTGCCTGCACCACCCCCATGCTCTCTCTGTTGCTAAATAAATCTTAAAACAAAACAAAACAAAACAAAAAAACACAGTGTATCACTAAACTCAACCATCATGGGAGATGTAAAATGTGTGAAAAGAAGAAAAGAAAGGACTTAGACTAAAGTTTATCAAACCCTGACACCCACCTTCCACACAGCTTAAATGACACCTATACAAATGACTTAGAAAAGAGAAAAATGGACTTAGAAAAAAAAAAAACTTAGAAAAAAAAATGTAAATAACACCGTGAGAGCAGTTTTTGTTTCTGAACTCCTACTCAAGTTTTTTCAAGTGGGCGCGTATATTTCAAGAACGAGAACGTAACACGGAACTTCTTTAGTTCTCTTACGAACGTAAGTCAAACTGTCTTAACGTAAGCAGAAAGCAGGAAGACTGAAAGGATTCACCCAAACCCCGATGCATTTTGGTTTCTCTGCCATCACGTATTATCACGGGAGCACTTAACACTAACTAGTGCGCTGCTTATCCCTTTCAGAGAAGAGAAGGGCAGATGTCTCATTTCGGCTTTTGGTAGCAAGTACAGTTAACAGTTAACTAGGGAGCTGGGTTCTTTGGTAGAAGAACAACATACCCATAATTATTTAAACTTATAAATTTTTTTTTTAATTTATTTATTTGTCAGAGAGAGAGGGAGAGAGAGCGAGCAAGCACAGGCAGACAGAGTGGCAGGCAGAGGCAGAGGGAGAAGCAGGCTCCCTGCCAAGCAAGGAGCCCGATGTGGGACTCGATCCCAGGACGCCGGGATCATGACCTGAGCCGAAGGCAGCTGCTTAACCAACTGAGCCACCCAGGTGTCCCAAACTTATAAATTTTTAAAAATGGATTTTGACTGCACATATTTTAGAGAGCACTGAAAATGATCAAATATCCTATTTCTTCATCCCTATCTGTTGTTACTTAATGGGAAATGGTGATGAAAACACCAAAAAGGAAGTAAGGCCAGGAGTGGGTTAAGTGATGGTCTATATGCCCACCCGTGTGAAGTAATTCAGTTTACATAGTGTCTCCAAAAAAATGCTTTAAGGATTTTCTTGAACCCAAGAGACTGAGCCTCAGGTTATTCTAACCTAGACAATCTCAAGAGTTCTTTCAACTCTTCTTCAACCCAGTATGTTCTCAGACCTATTTGAGGCATTTCCTGGCATCCCAAACTGGAATTTTGGCCCTCAAGTTAGAAAAATCTCTATTTTTAGGGGCGCCTGGGTGGCTCAGTGGGTTAAAGCCTCTGCCTTCGGGTCAGGTCATGATCCTGTAGTCCTAGGAGGGAGCCCTGCATCGGGCTCTCTGCTCAGTGGGGAGCCTGCTTCCTCTTCTCTCTCTGCCTGCTTCTCTGCCTACTTGTGATCTCCGTATGTCAAATAAATAAATAAAATCTTTAAAAAGAAAAGAAAAGAAAAGAAAAATCTCTATTTCTAGACAGTCAACCACCAGGCTGAAAATCTTCTGAAATGAAATGAAATAATGCATACAGGCATTATTTGTCTCCCTATCCATTGTCTATAATCCTTTAATGTTAGCAAAGGGTCAAAATAAGCAACAGACTTTGATTTTTTTTAAGCCTAACAGATACCTAGAAATCCACTAGATATCATTTCCAAGATAGTTTGGGTCTCAGGATTGATACAGAATGTTCAGTATGACAAAATATCCGTATGGAGCTATCCTCTTCACCGATATTAAAAGCTCTGGCTGCTATACACTTTAAGACTCTGCACACTATTGTCAATTATAAAACTAAATTACCTTCTCCTTCTTTGATAATATAAATGCACCAACCACTGGGCAATAAAAGGCCATATGATAGCAAAAGCTAATGCACCAGGAGACATCTCAAAGGGCCACCAAGATGGTCTCTGAGAAAATAAAATAAGCTGGTCACAAGTCTATTACACACTGTATGTATAAACATAAAAACATAGATATTTCCTAGTTTTGAAAATATAAAACTTAATAACAAACCTCAGTCCTGCTAAACAGAAGGGAGATAGAGATATTCTGTATCTTAGAGCATAATTCAGTAAGCAGACTTTCAGGAGTACTTTAGACTTAAACACACAGCAAATACAGTTTTACTTCAAAGCTCTTCAGGGTAGATTTCATTTGGAATACTTTAAGCACCTCATATAATCTAAATTCATTTTAAGTTATTTGAAACCCTGGGACTTAGATTTAGGAAAAGAATTTCTTACCTGTGAGGGAGGCTGATTACTGCTCTGTAATGTTGATGATTTTGCCTATAAATACAAATGAAAGTGATTCAGCTTTGACAAAAATGAGAAAAAAATAGTAATTTTTCTATTTCTTTTTTTTTTTTAAGGCTAAAATATTAGTTCATTCTGTGAACCATGCTTTGATTGTCCTGAAACCCATACTGGCCAAATAACAAGGTCCCTAAATTGCTAGCCAAATTAACACCTTTGACATTTTATATTTATAGTTCAAATGATATAAAATTATCAAAATAAAACCTCAAACTAATCTAAACCATTACTTCTTTTATACTGTTATTAAATTACCTACTCAATTTTTCTTATTCTTTAATTTCAAAAAAATTACCAATTTACAAACACATCTGAGAACCACAGCCTTGATAATTATGAAAATTATAAATCACATCCAAAGATCTGTTTTGAAAATTCATGTTAAGTTATACCACAAGAGGTATGACAAATATGAGAAATGAACTGTTAATGTTGTAGGTTTGTTTTTAAATTTTTTCCAGCTTTACTAAGATATAATTTGAGCTTAATTAATACATATATATGTGATGATTTGGTACATCTATACATTGTGAAATGATTACTATAATCAAGTTAATTAACACATTCCTCACCTCACATAGTTACATTTTCTGAGGGGAGAAACACTGTCGGTTTTTTAATTAGATGTATAAACTAAGCAGAAAAATTTCAAATTAATTTAGGAAACTTATATTCCAACTTGACTCACCCAGAAAACAAGTTTCCTTACACTAACCGTTGCTAATTTATTACTCTAGTTTCTCCATTTATTATAATTTCATAGACATGGTATGAGGGGTGTCTGGGTGGCTCAGTTGGTTGAGCATCTGCCTTCAGCTCAGGTCATGGTCTCAGGGTCCCAGGATCGAGCCCCGCATAGGGCTCTCTGCTCAGCGGGGAGCCTGCTTCCCCCTCTCTCTCTCTGCCTGCCTCTCTGCCTACTTGTGATCTGTGTCTGTCAAATAAATAAAATCTTTTAAAAAATGGTATGAAAATTAATAAGTTCATTCATTCAGTAAATATTTACTCAGCATCTATTATGTACCAGTTACTACTCTGGGCATTAGAGACGCAACAGGGAGCAAAAATGACAAAATGCGCTGCCCTAATGTAGCTTATACTATAATACAGAGATACAAATAACAATGAGTAAATTAGTAAAATACATAGTATATCAGGTAGTTATAAATGCCATAAATAAAAATAAAACAGGAGGGAGGGAGGGTAGAATAGAAGGAGGGAGGAAAAAAAACCAGGAAGAGGAGATGAGACATGTTGGAGGAGGAGTGTCTTGCGATTTTAAATAGAGTGATCAGGGAAGGCTTTGCTAACACTGGAGCAAAGACATAAACAAAGGAAACTGTATGCTCTGTGGCTAAGGGGGTGGGGGGTACAGAGAACAATCGTCAGTACAGAGGGAACAGAAAGCGCAAAGACCCAGGATGGGAGGGAGCCTGTGGGCAAGTTCAAGGCACAGCACAGAGGCCTGTGTGCTGAAACAAGGCAGGAAGTGGTGACAGTGACAGGGAGACAGGCTTTAAACTTCCTTGTTATAAGTAATATGATCTCAAGGACCCCAGGCCCCAGGATGACTCTACCCTACAGGTAAAACTAAAGTAGTTCCCTCCAGATATTGCATTAGTCCTCACAAACCATTAAGGTGTTGAAGAAGAGTATAATCAAATTGCAAGTGCTGAAAGAATCCAGACAAGGTAATGATCTTTTATGATACTAGTTGTAATTGTACCTTGTAGGCATGACTGAAGACCACACAGCAGCGCCAGGATTTGAATCCAGGTAGTTTGTTCCAAGCTCTGCCACATAGTGCTGTCTCCCCTTTCCTTTACATGTCTACGGCCTAGAAAAGTATCTGGCGTGTACCCATTCAACAAATATTTATGCGGCGCCTGGGTTCCTCACTCAATGAAGCATCTGCCTTCAGCTGGGGTCATGATCCCAGTGTCCTGGGATCAAGCCCCACGTCAGGCTCCCTGCTCAGCGGAGATCCTGCTTCTCCCTCTCCCTCTGCCTGCTACTCTGTCTACTTGTGCTCTCTATCTCCCTGCCAAATAAATAAAATCTTTATTAAAAAAAGTATATGTATAAATATATTTATTGAGTGAATGAACCTCAGGCAGCTTACTGTGATGGAAAGTGCACTGCATGAGAAATCTGAAAAGTTTGGTTACAGAGCTGGCTCTGCCACTAATGTCACCTTCTTTGTTGCTGAACTAGAGGTACTGAACTAAGTTTCCTTTAGTTCTATCATCAATTTATTTTTTTTATTCATCCAAGTGAATTATGCAAATTTTAGGGGAAAAATCCTTAACATGTTAGCATCTTTTTTTCATTTGCTTTATGTAAGCTAGGAATAAAAAAGAAAACTAAAGAAAAAAAATTAAAAGGATTTTTAGCAGAATTTCAATACCATTAGAGACATTAAACATTTACAAAATACTCTTAAAAAGTCATAGAATAGAGGCTACTTCTCCCTCTGCCTGCCACTTCCCCTGCTTTGCTTGCTCACTCTCTCTGACAAATGAATAAATAATATCTGGGAAAAAAATTTAAAAACGCTGACCCAAAAGCTAACTGCCACTTAATAGAAAATTTTTTGAGTATAAAATTACCAGTACCATGTTGGAGGCAAAGTAGGGTACTTAGTTTCAGAAGAATAAGAGAAAAAGAGCTGATAAGAGGTCCCTGGCTGGCTCAGTCATTGGAGTGTTGGTCTCTTGATGTTGGGGTTGAGGGTTCGGGCCCCAAGTTGGATGAAAAGATTACTTGAAAATAAAATCCTTTTTTTCTTTAAGATGTTATTTATTTATTTATTTGAGAAAGAGAGCACAAGCAGAGGTAGGGGAGAGGGAGAGGAAGAAGCAGACTCCATGCTGAGGAGGGTGCCTGATTCGGAGCTCGATCCCAGGACTCTGGGATCAAGACCTGAGCTGAAGGCAGATGCTTAACCGACTGAGCCACCCAGGTGTCCCAGGCCCGTCTTATTTTTTTCAAGATTTTTTTTTTTTAAACTAATCTCTACACCCAACATAGGGATCAAATTTACAACCCTGAGATCAGGAGTCACATGCTCTACTGACTCAGTCATCCAGGCACCCTGGGTCAGGCTCTTACTTAAGTAAACAATATTTTCAAAGGTAGATCATTTTTATTTAATTTTTTAAATTACTTTATTTTTTTGAAGTAATCTCTCTGCCCTACCTGGGACTTGAACTTCTAACCCCGAGATCAAGTGTTGCATCCTCTACCAACTGAGCCAGCCAAGCGCCCTAGGGCTTTTTTATTTTTAACCATTACATTACATTGATTGGTGTAAATCTGATCAACACAGGTTATACATACATGGTATTTTACAGGATCAGCAGTAAAAGAAGACAAATTCGAAAGCTCACCTGTGAAGCCGTTAGCGTTTCCAGTTTATGAAGTCTCTGAAGGACGTTCTGCATGTCCTCCTGCAAGCGCATGAGGACAAGAGCTATCTGTTCATTGAGGCTGCCTCTTGACCCTCTGTCAGAGCCCCAGCGCTCCCCGTCACCTCCGCTTCCTACTTGCCGACCCTTGGATCCTTCGCTCATGGGTGGCATCCTATGCCCTATTTTAAGAGAGCAAAATAAGGTAGTTTTATTTTTTTAAGACTTTATTTATCTATTTGAGATAGAGATTTTATTTATCTATTGGAGAGAGAGCGAGCATGAGCAGGGAGGAGAGGGAGAAGTAGGTTCCCCGTGAGCAGGGAGCCCGATGCGGGCACCATCTCAGGACCATCTCAGGATCCATCTTGGGATCAGGACGCAAGCCGAAGGCAGATGCCCAACCAGCTGAGCCACCCAGGAGCCTCAAGGTAGTCTTAAATAATTCTTATAAAAGTAGCGACAGTGCACTTTACTCATTTCCCTCTGTTATTTCTTTGAGGTCTAAATCTCCAAAGCAGAATGCAAGCAATCAGGACGTACACAAAATACTGGGAGCAAAATAGTCGATACATAAGCTTCTATTTATATTGATATACCCGAAGTTTTCCTTGCTAAGGTTTTATAATGTACTTAGTACACTAGTACATGACTAAATGCATATAATTCACACATAATTTACATATTTGGGGTGCAGTCTCAAAAATTCCTTACTAATAAGGTAACAAGATGAAAAAATTTGTCAGAGAGAGAGAGACCATGAGCAAGCACAAGTGGGGCAGCAGCAGGGAGAGGGAAAGGGAGAAGCAGGCTCTCTGGTGAGCAAGGAGCCTGATGTGGGGCTCAATCCCAAGACCCTGGGATCATGACCTGAGCCAAAGGCAGACGCTTAACTGACTGAGCCACCCAGGGGTCCCTGAAGACTGCTTTCTTAGAGTATTAAAAGCTACATTAGGGGTGCCTGGGTGGCTCAGTGGGTTAAAGCCTCTGCCTTCGGCTCAGGTCATGATCCCAGGGTCCTGGGATGGAGCCCTGCATCGGGCTCTCTGCTCAGCAGGGAGCCTGCTTCCTCCTCTCTCTCTGCCTGCCTCTCTGACTACTTGTGATCTCTGTCTCTGTCAAATAAATAAATAAAATCTTAAAAAAAAAAAAAAAGCTACACTAAATAGCTATGTTTTCCTTTTTGGTCATTTTTTATTTCATCGCATTGTAAATCTCTCAAGAGGTTTTTAAATGTATTTTTCTTGTTATAAATTCTACTTATCACGACTATTAAAATTTTGTTATTTAACCATCCGTTATTTTTCCTATGCATATATTTATAGAATTGGCATTACCCTTAACACAAGATTTTGGGTTCTTTTTTAAAAAAATCGTCAACATTTATCTGCATCATTAAATTTAACTTCAAAAACACTGCAACAGCTACATAAATTAATTCCCCATAAGACCATGAAGCAATTTACATAATTATTATCCAACTTTGGATAATTAGGATGATTCCAAATTTTTGTGCTTATAGATTACACTGTCATGAATGTCTTTCTATATAAATTCTTGCCTAAATTTCTACTGACTTCTTTAGGAAAAAGAGAATCAAAAAAGAAGAATTACTGGGTCAAAGGATGACAACTTTGTAGAGGGTTTTTTTGGTTGTTGTTTGTTTTTATTTTTGTTTTTGTTAAGATTTTTTATTTATTTATTTGACAGAGAGAGAGCTCACAAGTAGGCAGAGAAGCAGACAGAGAGAGAGGGGGAAGCAGGCTCCCTGCTGAGCAGAGAGCCCGATTCGGGGCTCGATCCCAGAATCTGGGATCATGGCCTGAGCCGAAGGTAGAGGCTTTAACCCACCTAGCCACCCAGGTGTCCCTTTATTTTTGTTTTTTTGAGAGCAAGAGAGAGAGAGAGCAAGCAGGAGGAGGAGCAGAGGGAGAGGGAGAAGCCAAAGCCAACTTCTCACTGAGGGAGCCCGATATGGGGCTCACCAGGACACTGGGATCATCACCTGAGCTGAAGGCAGATGCCCCACCCACTGAGCCACGAAGGCACCCCCTTGTAGAGGTTCTCCATGAGTGTTCCCAAGTTCTTTTTCAGAAAGGCTGCAATAGTTTTATATTGCAGCATATAAGAAGCACTCCCGTGTAGAAACGGATTATTACAAGGTTTTATCTGTTTGCTAATAGAGTGGGTAAGTTTTGTTTTGTTTTAAACAATAAATAGGAACCTGTTTATCTCGTTGCCCTGGAGCAGAAGCAGGATTCCCAAAGGTAAGCTTGCATCGAGCAGTGTTTTTGTAAAAGTGGTCTTGTTAGAGAAACGGAATTGGGGCTGTTTGCCAGGTTAAACCCAAAAGAGAACACTGAGGTGCTTGATGCCATTTCAATTAGACTTCTACTCTTGCGTTGAAAGGAAGTAAGTTTTGAAGTGCTTCTTCAAGAAAGGACCACTTCATCTACTGGTATGGAATTTACAAGGGGGAAAAAAGTGGGAAATCTGGTCAGAGGCTTAGTTTTTTTTCCTGCATCCTTAAGAGATTAAGATATTCTGTGAGGACCTGTCGGTGGCCACACAAGGCCCTAGAGAATTACTCCCATCTCTGCTCACTTTACTATATCTTAAGTCTTCAGCTTTCAAACCAGCCCTCACAAAGGATCAATCAGACCATTCCCATGTTAGGGTAATCTCCATCTCCAGCCACTCAACCTAGTTACTCATTTTTTTTCTTTCAGAGCACTTATCACCATTTGCAACCAATCTGAATTATTTACTTATTCACTGTCAGCTCCCCTTTACTAGAACAAGAGCTCTGTGGAAGAAGACACAGTCTGGTTCTCTTCAGCATCCCCAGGAACCCAGAACAGAGCCTGACAAAGAACAGCTCAATAATATTTTTTCAATGCTGAGGCAGATTTACTGCGAAGCTCATGAAGTTTAACTTCAGGGTCTGGCACTTTATGGACCCCTGTGATTGCCTGGATTTGTGGTATTTTATAGGTGGGGTAAAGTCAGGTTACAAATAGGAAGCCCTTCACACATACAATTTTGGTAAAGTGCTTAAGGGAAGGGGCTTGAATCCAAGGCTCTAATAATATGTTGTGATCTTTCTCTTCTTTGTTAAATATGTACAATTTGGTGCATGTGTAAATGGCTATTGTTTAAACAATAATTTTCTTTTTTTTCTAAAGACTACTTATTTGAGAGTGTGCACGAAAGTATAAGAGCAGGGGGGAGGGGGGCAGAGGGGAAGGATAGAGGTTGAGGGAGAAACAGACTCCCCACTGAGCATGGACTCCATCCCAGGGCCCCAGGATCCTGACCTGAGCCAAAGGTAGACACTTAACCAACTGAGCCACCACCCAGGTGCCCTAAATGATAATTTTCTTAATACCATTAATTCTCTCTTTTATCCCCCCACGTCTTCATTTGTTTTATATAGATTTTTTTCAACCAGATGCACAGATAATCCTTCAACTTTTTATGACCTCATAAAATTATATACAGATTCTCCTTTTTTTTTAAGATTTTATTTATTTATTTGACAGGCAGAGATCACAAGTAGGCAGAGAGGCAGGCAGAGAAAGAGAGAGAGGAAAGCAGGCTCCCCGCTGAGCAGAGAGCCTGACGCGGGACTGGATCCCAGGACCCTAAGATCATGACCTGAGCGGAAGGTAGAGGCTTAACCCACTGAGCCACCCAGGCGCCCCAAGATTCTCCTTTTTTTTTTTAAGTGTACAACATAATGATTCAATATTTGTATATATTGCAAAATAATCACCACAATAAGTCCAGTTAACATCTGTCATCATATAGTAACAGATTTTTTTTCTTGTGATGATACCTTTTAAGATTTACTATCTTAGCAAATTTCAAATATGCAATACAGTATGATTAATTACAGTCACCATGCTGTACATTATATCCCTATGACTTATTTCTTTTATAACTGCAAGTTTTTATCTTTTTCTTTTTTTTTTTAAGATTTTCTTTATTTATTTGAGAGAGAGAGTGAGAGAGAGCATGAGGAGGTGGGAGGTCAGAGGGAGAAGCAGACTCCCCATGTAGTTGGAAGCCCGATGCGGGACTTGATACTGAGACTCCAGGATCATGACCGAGCCGAAGGCAGTTACTTAACCAATTGAGCCACCCAGGCAACCTACCTTTTGATCCTTGATGCATTTCATATCCCCCAACCCCACCTCTGCCTCTGCATCTATCTATCCTCTATAAGCCCGGTCTTCTTTTTTTTTTTAAGCTTGGTCTTTTTTTTTAGACTCTACAAATGAGATCATATGGTATTTGTCTTTCTATTAATTCTCTTTTTTGACAGTACCTATTCATTCCTAACTATGAACAATTATAAATTAATATATACATACTTTTCTTCCCCATTCAACTCTATTCTATTACCTGATCCCATTATTCTTAATCTTTACCTTCGTATTGTTAAATGTTCTTTTATTTTTACTACTTGATTTGTTAGCTTTAAATGCTATCGTTTAAGTAGGGAAACGAGGAAAAGACAGAATTCACATTTTTACCTACAGTAGCAAATAAAAGCAGAAATGCAACTGGAGGAACCAGTTAGTGATTGTTCAGGGGAAGAGGGAGTGACAGAGCATAAAGATGGCTACCTCAAAAAACTGTAAAACATGTAGAAATAGAAATGTTCCCTGTCCCCCAACTCGTACCTTCAGAGATCAAACTACTATGCCTCGTAGAGTCAAAGGAGAGAACCAGGAGTAAAGAAAAATGGTCAGATGTTACGTAAGGATAAATTTATAACATTCCCTTGGTAAATGGATAGTTCTAATGTCTCTCCTACCTGAAACTTTCCCATTTTTTCCCGTTTTACTACAGTTTATAAAGAGACTCAGTGAGAACAAAAAACAATACACACCTCTCCCTCTTCGGACATTAGAGAATTCCTCATTTTCTCCACCCCGTCTCTCGCGGTGTGGTGCTCCACTGTTACTTCGGCCATCTTCTCCTCCACGCTTTACTTCACCTTTTCCTTCAACTGCTACCACCTGCGTATCCCCTATGTTGCCATTTCCAGGAGATGCTTCCTCAGGAAAAGGAGAATTTTCCAAGGGCTGATTGGGATCACCACCCAAGTAATATCGAAGTGGTCCATTGTTTGACGTAAAGCTGTCTAAAGACTACAGATTTAAAACAACACTTAGTTAAAAGCTATAAACATAAGTTTCTATGATAGAAGAATTACTGTTTTTATAAAACTTTTTTCATGTTTTGATAGGAAATACTTTTCTAAAGAGTTACTCAAATCATCTTCTGCCTTTTATATAGGGAAGAAATGGGACAGAAATGATTTACCCATGAGCAAAGAATTGAGGAATTTTGGCAATGAACTGTTCAAATGGGTCAGTGTTCATCCAAGAGACTTTTTAAAAATGTCTATTCTTATTCTAGTTACTATGCTAAACTCTAAAGATAGTATGAAGAAAGAGATAAAATCTCTGTCTGCAAGAGGCTTCTAGTCTTGAAAAGGGAGTGAAAGAAGTCAGATCATTACAGCATAATTTGGTAAGTGTTATGAAAAAGACAGACAAGGGGTGTTTGCTATAGGAACTCATGAGAGGGGTGCCCTACTGAGTGACGGCTTCCTGGACGAAATGATATGAAGGTGTAGTAATGATGTCAGCCTGTACCAATGGAGTAGTAGGAGGACAGAGGGTGATTTGAGAACTTTTGAGATTACAGAATCAATAGGAGTTGAAGACTGAATGTGGAAAGTAGGGGAAAGGAAAAGACCAGATGGTTTTGTGATACTCACCAAGATAAGAAATACAAAGGACAAAGAGGTTTCAGGTGAACAGAAAGAAGCAATGGTATAGTTACAGATAAATATAAATTGAGGTTCTTAGGCTAGATGTTTAATAGGGCAGTTAGAATACAGAGATATAGATTGGAGATAACAGGTTTAGAATCAGCAGCATATGAGCGATGGCAGAAAGCAAGGGAGTAATAACTAGGGATATATTCCTGACACCAAATTTAAGGGGTCAAAAGAGGAAGAAAAACTTAAAATCAAGGTATTATACAAAGGGAGGAATATATCAGAATGGTGTATATGGCAAATATTTCTAAGTTGTACATAGCTTATTGGAAATTTAATAAAACAACATTTGTTACCATTAAAAAGAATCTTAGAAATCTAATCCACCTAACAAAATTCCAAGTATATTGGTCTGTCCTGGTCTGCTTGTTTGCAACGATGTCCGAAGTATATGCATATATAAAAAATATTTCCTATCTCATATAACCTTTTTCAGTTTCAGAACAGCACTTCCAACCCAATCTCTATTCCACTAAATGGTTATTCTAGAATCATTTTCTATTTTTAGCTTCTACAAAGCAATTATTCAATCTTTCAAAATTTCAACCTTTCAGAAAGGGATCTATAAGCTATATAACTTATTTAAACCAAACTGAAAACAGAAACTGTGAAATAAAAAACTGACTTTCTTTCAAACAATAATTTGTTAAGTGAGATGAGCCCCTTGAAAGCATGAGGTCTTAAACCCATTAGATGCAATGCTTTCACACCATAAACCTGAGGTAAGGACAGACACCAAGGTAACATAAACACAAGATAAAAACATTACTGTATCCAAAAAATGCTACACACCTGACACGAATCAGAATGGCTGGTATCGAAAAGACAAGAGTAACAAGTGTTGGTGAGGATATGGAGAAAGGAGAACCCAGGTGCACTGTTGGTGGGAATGTAAATTGGTGCAGCTACTATGGAAAACAGTATGGGGGTTCTTTAAATAACTAAAAATAGAAATACCAAACATTCCAGTAATACCATTACTGGGTATTAACCCAAAGAAAAGGAACATACTAACTTGAAAAGATTTATGCACCTCTATTTTATGGCAGCATTACAAAAGCTAAGATATAGAAGCAGTCCAAATGTCCAATAAGATGAATGGATAAAGAAAATATGGTGTATACACACACACACACACACACACACACACACACACACACAATGGAACATCTATTGGACATAAAAGAAGAATGAAATCTGGCCATTCTCAACAAAATGGATGGACCTAAAGGGTATCAGGCTAAGTGAAATAAGTCAGACAGAGAAAGATAAATACTGCATGATTTCAATTATGTAAGGAATTTAAAAAACAAACAAACAAAAGCCAAACAACTCTTAAATACAGAAAACAAACTGGTGGTTGCTAAAGGGGAGGTAGATGTAGCGGGGATGGGTGAAAGATAAAGGGGATGAACAGGTACAAACTTCCAGCTATAAAATAAATAAGTCTCAGAGGTGGAAAGTATAGCATAAGAAACAGAGTTAATAATATTGTGATAGAGTTGTATGGTGACTACACTTATCATGGTGAGCATCAAGGAAGTAACGTATAGAATCACTGAATCAACATGTACACGTGAAACTAATATAGTATTGTATGTTAATTACACTTAAAAAAAAAATCAGGGGCCCCTGAATGGCTCAGTGGGTTAAATAAAGCCTCTGCCTTCGGCTCGGGTCATGATCCTGGAGTCCCGAGATCGAGCCCCACATCGGGCTCCCTGCTCAGCGGGGAGCCTGCTTCCCTTCCTCTCTCTCTGCCTGCCTCTCTGCCTACTTGTGATCTCTGTCTGTCAAATAAATAAATAAAATCTTTAAAAAAAAAAAAAGTCAGTGTGAAGAACAGATTTATTTGAAACTTATGTACTTTTCTTGACTGTCAATCAATGTTTCAAACATAGGGACTAGTTTTTAAGAGTTTACCCTCTGCCTCCCTGATGGCACCTCCCTCAGAATATTTAAAATACAAATATGTTACAGATTATAATATTTAAATATTTTTGAATATTCAGGAATATTATATATTTTTAAAGTCACAAAAATAATTTTAATAGAAATGTTTAAATATTTTATGGGTTATTTTCAAAGTGACAAAGAACGTGTACCTCTGCTATTAAAAGAAGTTATTCAGGGTGCCTGGGTGCCTCGGTCAGTTATTGGTCCAACTCGTGATTTTGGCTCAGGTCATAATCTGAGGATGGTGAGACTGAGCCCCGTGTCGGGCTTGCATTGGGTGTGGAGTTGGTTTGAGGTTCTCTCTTTCCCTCTCTGCTTGCCCCTCCCCCTTACCTAGCACATGTGTCCTCTCTCAAAAAAATTTTTTAATAAAAATAAAAATTAGATTTAAAAAATAATAATAAATAAATAAATAATAGAAGTTATGCACTGAATTCTGATATATCACTTTGAAAATTTACAATTTTGGGGCGCCTGGGTGGCTCAGTGGTTAAGCCTCTGCCTTCTGCTCAGGTCTTGATCTCAGGGTCCTGGGATCGTGCCCTGCATCAGGCTATCTGCTCAGGGGAGAGCCTGCTTCCCCCTCTCTCTCTGCCTGCCTCTCTGCCTACTTGTGATTTCTCTTTCTGTGTGTCAAATAAATAAATAAAATCTTTTTTAAAAATAATAAAAATAAAATTAAAAAATGTCATTTTTACCTCCTCTTGTCCAAATTGTTCCATGGAATCACAGTAAACTTCACTGTCTGAATCACTTGTCAAATGCTGAATTCCTGAAACATCTTCAACATGATCATCATTTATTTCTAAAAATGAACAAATGTCCAGGTGGAATTATTATTCTCTAATTGAAGAAAAATGCATTTATTCCATTCTCAAAATTTATCAGCTCTATATTATTTTCATACTAGAGACAAATTTGATTAAGCCATATTTTTTCTTTTAACTTAACAAAACTTTAAATTTAGTTGATAATTTTCATTTGAAAAGATTATAGAGTAGTTTATCATGCAATTACTGTCTATCGAATCATACTAAACTTAATAACCTTGTAAGAGAAAACTGACTACCAGTTAGAAGGCCTAAATTGCCATGCAACTATTCAAGTTCAGTTGTTATAGTCAATGAGTATATTTCCTGGTTTCTTAACTGAATTGCAGC
Organism: Mellivora capensis; assembly: GCA_004024625.1. NCBI lineage: Eukaryota > Metazoa > Chordata > Mammalia > Carnivora > Mustelidae > Mellivora > Mellivora capensis. The sequence goes on from PISX010007735.1 coordinate 33,183, forward strand.
AATGTTCATAATTCATCAAATACATACTATAGGCTCACTTCTAGAGTCCTAAGATATGAAAAGACTATCACTTATCTTGCTGAATGGAGAGCAAAGGCATCATATAATCAGAGGTTTAGTTTAAAAGAAACATCAGGAATATAGTAAAAGTAAAAAGTAAAAAAAAAGTAAATAAGTTAAAAAAGTTAAAAAATGTCAAATTTTTATTTTAAAATGCCATATGAAAACACAATAACAAATGTCTCAATAAATATAAAAGTTGCCCCTAATTCACTATCTTTCAAAGCTATTCACCCTTATAATATTAATAATCCCTAAGATATTATTGAAAAAGAGGTTTTTTATGGGAATTTTTTCTTTCCTTCCTCCCTTCCTCTCTCTTTCCCTCCTTCTCTCTCTCTCTCTCCCTCTTCCTTCTTTCTTTTCTTCAGTAGGCTCCATGCCCAGTACAGAGCCCGATGTGGGCTCACGACCCTGAGATTAAGACACAAGCCGAGATCAAGAGTCGAACACCCAACTGACTGAACCACCCAGCTGCCCCCTGAATAAGAGGTTTTTAAATTCTAAACTACTCCTAAACATCCTAATATAATGAAAACAATATGCCAGGAAAGAGGCTGGACAGATAACTATTATGGGCCAATACCTTGGTGAATGCAGACAACAGTTTTTCCAGTTTGCTCCAAGTTTTCATCTATAGCCTTAATTTCTTCAGCACTTCCACCACTCAAGGAAGAACCGGCAGGAATGTCATTCTGTGTATCCTGAGCAGAGCTGACTTCATCATAGCCATTAGTAACAATGATTTCCAAATTTTTATGGTCTGCAGATTTCCTCATCATTTTCTTATCTACTATAAGAAAGTAGGGAGATTCATAAAGTTCACAGCAGGTCAACTTCTGTATATATGTTCTAATAGCAAGTAATCATTTCTCCAACCCAGCATAATCCCTTTGATCAGTTTCCAACTTGGATCAGAGAGATGGAGTACTCTTTGAAAGGGGGTTTACTATATGCTGAGAGCACACTCAAAACTGCTTCAATTCCCTGTGAGTCTTCTAGAAGCTATTTTATTTTATTTTATTTTATTTTATTTTAAGTAGGCTCCACACCCAACATGGGGCTCGAACTCATAACCCCAAGATCAAGAGTCATATGCTCTACCAACTGAGCCAGTGACGCTTCCCTAGAACAACCTCTCAAGATCTTTATATTCTCTCAAGTATAGGCAAATTGCCCCACAAGATGCAGCAGTACAAAGGGGTCCACACAGTCAATAAAAATATCCTTCAAAGAAGGTATTATTTGTCACATCTTACTAGAAAGTAAAGGCAAAACTAAGTTGTGCCATTTGTTTTAGTGCCTTCCTGCCTCCCCTTTCTCAAAGAGTCTTCCCAAGAATCACTGGTACTCTTACTAACAAGGCCCCCCAGTGCAGTACCCCATGACTCCAATGTTCCCTCTTCATCAAAACTTCTTCCTGTATCCAATACTCTGGAGTCCATTCTATTCTTGATAAGGTCTTGAGAGTTTAACCTGTCTCCTCTCCTTGGTAATGTATGGATAGTCATATTTGGAAAAATACCTAAAATGAATACATTTCTTTTTTTTAAAAGATTTTATTTATTTATTTGACAGAGATCACAAGTAGGCAGAGAGGCAGGCAGAGAGAGAGGGGGAAGCAGGCTCCCCACTGAGCAGAGAGCCTAATCCCAGGACCCTGAGATCATGACCAGAGCCGAAGGCAGAGGCTTAACCCACTGAGCCACCCAGGCGCCCCAAATACATTTCTTTTTGTTTGTTTGTTTAAGTAAACTCTATGTTCGACATGGGGTTTTGAACTCAGGGCTCTGAGATCAGCAGTCACATGCTCTACTGACTGAGTCAGCCAGGCCCTCCATAAAATGAGTACATTTCTAACACAGCGTTTCAGGCATCACCTTTAGAGAAGTAGTCTCTTCTTGTCAGTGTTCAAGTCCATCTGTTCTGTCTATGCATGAGGCTGACTGTCCCTGTACTTTTGGCCCGCAAAGAACCCGGTTATAAGGTCAACAGCCCACATCCCACCATACACACTAATCTCATGCAACACCAGATCAGCCCAAACCACTCCATATTGTTAAATTATCAGCTCATCATCCAAAGATTACCATTATCACTTTGTTCTGCTCCTTTCACTTCTTCTTGGGCCTCTTCTTCCTCAGATTCACCTCCACTATCACTGCTTTCAGCTTTACCATTAACAGTTTTGGCATTTGGAGTAGAAGTTAGAACATTACCAAGATCTAAAATACAAAATGATCACTTAATCGCTAGTGCTCTAACATACTATAAAGCTGTAATTTACAAATAACACTGTCATTTACAAATAACTACTACAATAATTTTGAAGACTTAAAATTTTGACATATAATTACTAGTATTCTTTTCTTTGACTATAAGTATACATATATTACATAAATAAACTTCTTCAAGTATCAGTTTACAACAAAAAATTCAGTTTACAAAAAGGCTATCTTAAATCCTTTCTAAACAAGACAGAACATAATGTTATTTTTAAGATAATTATCAATCAAAATAGTAAAGTTAGAGATGAGTGATCTTCTTTATACATAGTAAATGAAGAGACAGTTGCTATATGCTAGCATATTGAAAACATAAATACAATAATCTCACCAATATTATAATTGAACTACATTTAAAAATGTTTATCCTTTTATTACCTCTAAGGCTTTATATTTATCTTTAAAAGCATCAGTTAATACAATCAATCACTTAAAAAGGCACATACATTGTCCTACTGGCCAGTCATATGTTGAGAATAAATACATCAAAACTTCTCAAACATTAAAATGCATGGGAGATCCAGTTAAAATGCAGATTCCGAATCTGTAAGTCTGGAGTGATGTAAGATTCTGCATTTCTGTAAAGCTTCCCATGATGCCAATGCTGATGGTTACTAGACCTCATTTTGAGATACAGGAAATTACATTTCCATCATTCTTTAAGATAATAAAGGCCTCCTACATGGCTACTGGTCAAGAACAGTGGTCTCTCTCCATAAACTTTTGGGCTCATTCTTACTTACATCCAAATGCATTTTGGATGGTTCCCTGAATCCCAAAGAACATATTAAATTTCAAAATCTCCATACATCTTAAACAGGAACAAAAGAGTAAGAACTCAACTCCACCATTGCCATTGTGTTCCACTCTCTCTTAGAGAACCACGCAGCATCATGGTTTATGACTCTCCTTGTTTTTTTCCCGACAACCAGAAAAAGCAAGACTAACAAAAACAAACAAAAAAACAAGAAAAAAAAAAAACTAACCAAAAACAAACAAACAAAAAAACCGAGAAACAAAAAGGCCCACCACTCACGGACATCTACAACAAAACTAAGCAAAAGGGAATCTCCTAAACCCCCATCACATGAATGGGTATAGCAAAACTACTTGACCACAGCAATAGCATCATCACAGCAGTTCTGTGAGAGGTGTAGAAAGCACACAGAATTACTAGCAAACCCAACTCAACATTCAAAAATCAATTAATGTAATATACCAAACTAACAGTATAAAGGGCAAAAGCCACATGATTATCATAATAGACGCAGATAAAGCACCTGACAAAAATAAAATACTTTCATGATAATAATGCTGAAGAAATTAAAAATGCAAGGGAGGGGCACCTGGGTGGCTCAGTGGGTTAAGCCTCTGCTTTCGGCTCAGGTCATGATCCCAGGGTCCTGGGATCGAGCCCCACATGGGGCTCTCTGCTCCTCGGAGAGCCTGCTTCCTCCTCTCTCTCCCTGCCTGCCTCTCTTGCCTACTTGTAATCTCTGTCAAATAAATAAATAAAATCTTTTAAAAAAATGCAAGAGAATTTCCTCAATCTGATAAAGGGCATCTTCAAAAATTCACAATGAGCTTCAAAATTAATCTTAAATGACTGAACATTTTTTTGTTCCTATAATAAGACAAAGATGTCTGCTTTTGCCATCTCTATTTAATATGATACTTAACATTCTTGCCACAGCAATTAAACAAGAAAAATAAATAAAAGGCATGCAGATTGAAAAGGAAAAAGTAAAAAAGTCTGTTTGCAAATGACATGTCCTTGTATACATGAAATCCTAGGAAATCTACAAAAAACAAAAATAAAAATTACTAGAACTAACAAAAGGTTTGATGAGACTGCAGAAATCAACATCCATCAACAAAAATCAACTGTATTTCTACAACCTAACAATGAACAATCCAAACATGAAATTAGAAAATCTTTAACAGCAGTAAAATGAATAAAATGCTCAGCAGTATACTTGACAAAAGAAGGCATATGTATTTTACACTGTAAATGATAAAACATTGTTGGAAGAAATTAAAGAGCTAAATAAATGGACTGGAAGACAATACTGTTGTGATGACAATACTCCTCAAAATGCCCCACAATTCACTGCAATCTCTATTAGAATGTTGGTGCCCTTTTTTGCAAAACATTGATAAGCTGATTCTAAAATTCATAGAGAAATGCAAAGGATCCAGGATGGTCAAAACAATATTGAAAAAGGAAAAAGTTGGAGCGTTCATACCTTCGGATTTCAAAACTTACTATGTATGTATACTATGAAGAAGCCCATATGACACAGATAACATCTGTTCTACTGGGCCTAAGCGGCTACTTTTAATACCATTCTTTGTTAAAAGAAAAGTCAAGACTGCAAACTATGAAACACCCATATATTTTGACCTTGGCTATTAGATTTCTAATATTATTGGGACGCCTGGGTGGCTCAGTTGGTTAGATTTCTAATATTATTTCTTACAGATATACCTTCCTATATATTTGACATTTGTACAGGGTTACCATCAGCGTGAAGATAGAAGAGGAAACAAATATAACACTGTATGTTAACTATATTGAAATTAAAATTAAAAACAATACAAAAAAAGAGGAAACAATCTAAATGTCCATTAGAATGTTATAGGTTAAATAAATTATGGTACAGGTCCACATCCCTTACCCTTGAATCCAGATATGATTTAAAATCCAGTTTTCTAATATTACAAATGTCATATACTAAATGTACTATACATTATGTAACACTTTCAACAGAGTTTAAGGCAGTGCCCACTAAAAAACAATAATAAAGTTTTAACAGAAAAACATATGCATAGTCACACTAAATAGAATAAAGATTTATTTAAAATAGCCTCATGTCATTTCAGGTCAGGGTCTACTGCTAAATTAGTTCATGTTCAGTTCTTAGATTTTAAAGACACAAGAGGCCACATTAAAACTATGTATAAGCTGGGACGCCTGGGTGGCTCAGTTGGTTGGGTGGCTGCCTTCGGCTCAGGTCATGATCCCGGCATCCTGGGATCGAGTCCCGCATCGGGCTCCTTGCTCGGCAGGGAGCCTGCTTCTCCCTCTGCCTCTGCTGCCACTCTGCCTGCCTGTGCTCGCTCGTGCTCTCTCCCTCTCTCTCTCTGGCAAATAAATAAAATCTTTAAAAAAAATAAAAAAATAAAAAATAAAATAAAACTATGTATAAGCTGAAAAATGGGCAAAAATGATAGAGGATTTTGGTTGCTTAAAGTTTTTGCTCTCAAATGAGTTGCCAAAACAGTATCTGGTTCATCAAGCTTTTTGAACTTTTAAATTATAGCTTAGGGATTATGGACCTGAGCCTTTATTATCGTTATTCACTCTTCCTTGTCTTTCTAATTAGTTGTTTAAAATTTGCCTCCAGCCAGCTTAAATACTACTAAAAACAGGTCCAGATTTATTCCCCTCTGAATCCTGGAAACATGCTTCACACAGGGGACATATTTAATATTTTTTCTGCACTGACTAGCATGACTTATATGGAAAATTATTTGTTAAAATTTGGTCCCTTCAAGCAAATCAGAGATGGGGGGTGTGGTCATATGAGCGTGACGCTCGGTTACGCGGTCTATCAGTTACTATCGCAGACACAAACTGCAGACCTCAGGGAAGGTAACAGTTCTGAAACCTCTAATTTTTGTCAATTAGTAAAAGATACCTTGTAAACAGGGATGCCAAGAAAATAAAACATATATAATTTTCATTTGAAGTAATTTTTACAGGCTCCTTTCACTCTGCTTTCTTAAAAAAAAAATTAAAATTAAAAAGCAAATGTTTACAGTTAAAGCCAGGAAATTTGCCTATTATTCAACTCCTGCTCGTATGTAAAAGATAAACCTTTCAATTCTTTCCTGAGAACACGAAATCAAAATCTAAAAAAAGAAAAAAAAAAAAAAAGACCAAGCTAAGTGAATTCACTGATTTCTTGTTTTAGGTTGCTACGCTATATAGTTAAACCATACTATAAACATATCCTCGTTAAAAATCATTTCAGCCATGGCACTGTTAATGTAATTCAGAAAGTGAATCAGAAAGTCTGATCTATCAAAATAAAATCATGAATTCTGTTACAATTTTGTATATACTCAGTGAGCCACCTGTCATGTTTTAATAACTGAAGGGTTAAAAGTTCAGCGTTTATAATATTTTTGAATTTTATGCAATGTATTTGCTTGGAACGAAAACTCTTGAGTGTTATATAAATTTGGGCAAAACCCTTTTGGCATGTAAATTTTAAACAAAATGTTTACGTGGATGTCATTATTCCTACCTTCTAAGTATTTAGAGATTTTCTCCAGTCGGACTGGCATGTGAAAGTAAAAAAAAAAATTAGACATACAAATATTAATGCATGCACGATAGATCAGTTGCTGGATTAAAAACAAGGTAAGACAGTCCAACCTGAGGTTAAATCAGAAGTTCTGCCGCTCTTTTTGTCTTCTACGATTTCATAAAATGGGCCTATGACATGTAGCAACTCTTCAACTTTCTCAGTCATCGGCATAGTTTCAAGAATCTGTAATCAAAAGAAATAAATCTTGTGAAATCATAAACTACTAATCTGATCTATACTAGTACCACATAATATAATATTTACAATTTATTTAATAATATTTTTGAGAGTTGATATTCATTTATAGATTCTCCAAAGTATCTATATTAATTACATACTTAAAGTGTATACTCTCGGGGTGCTTGGGTAGCTCAGTGGGTTAAAGCCTCTGCCTTCAGCTCAGGTCATGGTCCCAGGGTGCTGGGATCGAGCCCCACATCGGGCTCTCTGCTCAGCGGGGAGCCTGCTTCCTCTTCTCTCTCTGCCTGCCTCTCTGTCTACTTGTGATCTCTGTCTGTCAAATGAATAAATAAAATCTTTTTTAAAAAAAAGCATAGGGGCGCCTGGGTGGCTCAGTGGATTGGGCCACTGCCTTCGGCTCAGGTCATGGTCTCGGGTACTGGGATCGAGCCCCGCATCCGCCTCAGCATCCCTGCTGAGTGGAGAGCCTGCTTCCCCCTCTCTCTCTGCCTGCCTCTCTGCCTACTTGTGATCTCTCTCTCTGTCAAATAAATAAATAAAATCTTTTTTTTTAAAGTGTCTTAATTTTGAAGTCGTTTTACATAAGCTCCTTTTGAAATTTTACCCAATAACCTATAAATTGTGCATTAAAAACTGAGGGCACTAATGTTAAATACAATGGAAAATTCTGGTGTTAGAGTAATATTATTCTGTCTATTCTTTAAGGTAGTCTCACTTTCAGACACCCTCACACCTATGGGCCAATTTAGAATCACCAAATTTAAAGAGCAAGTTAAATTAACTGAAAAGGCATACTAAATAAGTAGCCATCAACTGGTAAGAGATAAAAGGAAGTATTTCCATATAGAACATACTCTGCAGATATTTAAGGTTAGCTTTGTGTGTGCTGATAGGGAAAACATCTGAATTGTTTTTTACAGGCAAAAAGGTAGTTAGCAAACAGTAACAGTATGATGCCCTTTCTGTTTTTTTTTCTCTTCTTAAATGAGAAGGTATAGATATAAATACGTACATGTGTTTCCTCAATCTGCAAAATAGAACTAAAAGTATTATCACTTAAACAATTAAAATGGAGGGAATAGGGAAGATTTACTTTTCATTTTATACTTTTTTGAGGTTTGGATTTTTTTCATTTACATATATTACTTCTATCACTAAGGTGAACACATTTATTACTTTAAGCAATCAAAATCTATCATTTTTGCATATTTTTCAGCTTCTATACAGTTTTAAAGTGGCCACTTACATCTTTAAAATTAAGAACCTCAGATTCAGTCACTGTCCCTGCTTTATTGTTTGCTTACTGCCTATCTTTTGCAACACAATGTAAGCTCAGTGGAAGAAGGCCTTCATCTGTTTTTGACCACTTCTGTATTTCCAGTGTCTAGCACATACAAGGAATTTAATAAACAAGGCGGGCGTGTGTTGAGAGATCATACAGAATGAACTATGCTAAAAATAACTGGTGTTAGTGATTATAATTTTAGAGCTCATTGTAAATTATCTAATTGCTGCTCCTCTCAATGGATAGTAGGGCAAAAAATTGCTTTAACCATAAAATGTCTTTTTTAGAAGGAAGTACTTGTTATTACAAGGCTGGGGCCATTAGGGAGGGCATTTTTATAGCTTATTATATAAACATGATCTTTAATACGTATGGATTACAACAATAATTCTAAGAATTAGATTCAACACAAAAATTGAAACTATTAGGCAATGTTTATTTATTTCTTTAGTTATTTTTCTATTTATTTATTTATTTTTGGTGATGTTTACTTTGATGTGACCAAAGTCACAGTTACTACATGGCAGAGATATAATTCAAACACAAGTCAGCACCCTTTACCCTATCCTGTACTGAGATAGTGTACGTACGTAAAGACTTAACAATCTAGTTAGCCAACCATACATTCCATCTTGACTGACCCCAACTAACACCTCCTTTTTTTTTTTTTTAAAGACTTTATTTATTTATTTATTTGACAGACAGAGATCACAAGTAGGCAGAGAGGCAGGCAGAGAGAGGAGGAAGCAGGCTCCCTGTGGAGCAGAGAGCCCGATGCAGGGCTCGATCCCAGGACTCCAGGATCATGACCTGAGCCAAAAGCAGAGGCTTTAACCCACTGAGCCACCCAGGCTCCCCTAACACCTCCTTTGATCCTCTTTCAAACCAGATCTCTTTTAGTTTTCTCTCAATGTCAAGGTAACTCCAAAAAGTCTCTCTCTCAAATTTGTCCTTAAGTAGGGCTATTCAAATCTGTTTCGGTTTCTCATATCCCATAGGTAATGGACTGAATTATGGATTTCAAAGAGCAGAACTAACTAGCTCAATAAATAAATGTAGTGTGTGCCAGGGCTAAGCAAATCCAAGCAGAGTAATTTTTCTTTCGATAAGCTAGAATTTCAGTAGTCAATACCGTTGGGACACATATGGTCACAGCAAGCCACACCCAGAATTTAAGAGGTTACTCTCTGAAGAAGAAACTTTAAAAATACAAAACCCAAGAAGAATGATCTTCTGCAAAATTCTCTCCTTTACTCCAATGCTAAAATCAAAGAAATGATATGCGGGTGGTCGCGTGTGTGCACGTGTACACACACACACAAGATCATCAGCAGAGACAGAGATACAGAAAGACAAGCAGAGCCAGGTAAATCTCAGTCTAGGTAACTACTGCTTAACCCCAAAGATTTTATTTACAGTGTAAGTGAACTAAATCAAGTCAACTGGACTGTAACCTATCCAAATGAAGACTGGTGAGCTACAGGGACTCTCAAAGCAGCATTCCAAGTACGATAATTTTTCTAGGTTTCTCCAGCACATTTCCTTGGTAAGAAATATCAATTCTGTATGATGAAAATATTCTGTTAAAGGTACAGATACACAGTATTATAAAACAAAGATTAAATTCCTTGGTTTTGTTTTATTTTGGTCAGATGAACACATCTTTTTTTTTTAAGATTTTATTTATTTGTCAGAGAGAGAGGACACAAGCAGGGGGAGCAGCAGGCAGAGGGAGAAGCAGGCTCCCCGCTGAGCAAGAAGCCTAATGTGGGACTCGATTCCAAGGACCCTGAGATCATGACGGGAGCCAAAGGCAGATGCTTAACTGACTAAGCCACCCAGGCATCCCGAACACATCTCTTAGTGTCACCCAAATCTCAGTGTTCTCTGCTGTTCTATAGACAATCTTACAGTTTCCCAAGTGCCTCTGACATTTTGAGGGGTGTCCTACATCTCAATCCTGAGCCTGCTGTGCACTAGAAGAGTAGAACACCCACTGTAAGCTAAGGAATTAGCGTTCTGAGGGAAAGAAAATTAGCATTCTGGCTTTTCTCTACATCTCCAGAAGACGGTTATCATCAGTCAAGCCTTAAAAAGAGAAAGCCAATGTTCTGGACTTACAGAGATATGGATCAGACCCTCAGCCATGGTAACTTAAAGGTTCCATCCTTTATGAGAGTCTGTTCTAATCCTCCCTCTACTACAGTGATTAACCCATCCTCTTAGAAATCCTGAGATAATTAGTCTGGAGTTATACTGGCTTTTTTTTTTTTTTAAACAAGTTTCCTTTAGTGATTCCAATGTGTAGCAGAGTTGAGTACACTGATCTCTCTTTAAATCTAACAGACATAATGCATATTATTCAAGTTCTGGTTAATTCTCCAGGAATCCTCATTAAGAAAGTCTATAAAATCTGGGGGCGGCTGGCTGGCTCAGTCAGTAGAACATGCGACGCTTAATCTTGGGGTTGTAAGTTCGAGCCCCACATTGGGTGTAGAGATTCTTAAAAATAAAATATTTAAAACAAAAAAAGAGATAGCCTGTAAAATTTGTACAGAAAATAGAATTTTATATTCGGTTTTGGTTATGAATCAAAATTAACTTTATTTAAAGAACTATGGATTATTTCCCACAAACCACATTAGTTATTCTATTCCCTCAAAGCTAAAATCCTATTAAATTATTCTTGGGGCGCCTAGGTGGCTCAGTGGGTTAAAGCCTCTGCCTTCGGCTCAGGTCATGATCCCGTAGTCCTGGGATCCAGCCCCACATTGGGCTCTCTGCTCAGTGGGGAGCCTGCTTCCTCCTCTCTCTCTGCCTGCTTCTCTGCCTACTTGTGATCTCTGCCTGTCAAATAAATAAATAAAATCTTTAAAAAAATTATTCTAAAAGAATTTTTGATTCCAGCAACTTTTCCAGTGCTATTTTACTGGATAGTTTATAAATTACAAAAAGCAGTTTTCCAGAGAACATTATCTATTGTAAGATATAAATGGATAATACCTTAAACATTTGAATGCAAAAGCACAGAATGAGATTTATACTAAAAGAGTAATTCTAAAGGGCAATAGCACAGTGAACTATATTTACAAATATAATTTAACAAATGGCTCAGTTAGTGAACTACTGTAATTAGAAAAAGTCCCAGGGAGCCTGGGTGGCTCAACCGGTTAAGTATCTGCCTTCAGCACAGGTCATGATGCCAGGATCCCAGGATCTAGCCCAGCACTATGAATTATTTCAGAATTAACCCAGAACTATGGATTATTTCCCACAAACCACATTAGTTATTCTATTCCCTCAAAGCTAAAATCCTATTAAATTATTCTTGGGGCACCTAGGTGGCTCAGTGGGTTAAAGCCTCTGCCTTCGGCTCAGGTCATGATCTTGTAGTCCTGGGATCCAGCCCAGCATCAGGCACCCTGCTCAGCGAGGAGCCTGCTTCTCCCTCTCCCTCTGCCTCTCTCTCTCAAATAAGTAAATAAAATCTTTTAAAAAAATTTCCCAAATTCAGTAATCAAATCTTTGGGACAATGTATTACCAAACACCATTATTTAATATATAGACATATTTTTAAGTAATACCCAACTTGGGGTTCAAACTCACAACCCTGAGATCAAGAGTTGTATACGCTACCAACTGAGCCAGTCAGGTACCTCCTACCCGCTGCCACATCATTACTTAAAAGCATATAATTTTATCTGCTGATATCCAGAAGGCAAATCTCTGAAAATATTTTCGAAAACTAATCAAATTTTCAATCCTAACAGTCTTAGATTTATCTCTAAAAGGTTCCTACGAATTTTATTATATTCACCAGGTGAAAAATGAAATTTGAAAAGTCTGAATGGAAATAGTTAATCTTTCTGAGAGGTAGTTATAGAATCTACAAGTATAGTAGAAGTATCTTAAGACAGCTAAAAGGCAGCAGGATAGTTTAAATCCATCTCTCTCCCACTTTAAACTGTGGCTACATCATTAATTAATCAATAGGGAAAATGGGTAAATTTCACCTAATGGGTCAATTAAACTTTACATGGTAGTAGTGTGTCCTAAAAATTAGAATGATATTTAAAAGAAAGAAAAGGAATAGTTACCAAACCAAAAAGGCTTTAGATTTTCTCTGCTTTTGAAAGGCTCCTTTGTTGTTGTGCTACTGATATAGATAAAAGCCAAAAGGACTAAATTCTGCCTTCAGTCATAGATAAACCAGGCCCACTAAATAAAAACTGCAAAAATTTAACAAAGGTCACAACTTTGAACAGTATAGGAGATACCAAAATAAAACAAAATAAATGAATCTCAACTGACCAAACAGAAATTACTTCTAGAAATTAACACTGTGAAACAATCTGGCAAAAGAACTATTCCTTTTTACAGATTTCCTTTACGTTCACAGATAATTTATTTAAGATTACCAAACGGAAGGGTGCCTGGGTGGCTCAGTGGGTTAAAGCCTCTGCCTTTGGCTCAGGTCATGATCCCAGAGTCCTGGGATCAAGCCCCACATCTGGCTCTCTGCTCCGTAGGGAGCCTGCTTCCTCCTCTCTCTCTCTCTCTCTGTCTGCCTCTCTGCCTACTTGAGATCTCTATCTGTCAAATAAATAAATAAAATCTTTAAAAAAAAAAAAGATTACCAAACGGACCTAAATTTCACAATTTCTGATTCAGTTCCAAAACAGAAATGGTGCTTTATAAAAAGATACTAAGAGTTCTTTAAAATCCAAGATTTCTTCAGAAATTTGCTCCTCAAAACAATCCCTTGAACGGACTTAAAAGAGCTAGTGAAAGGAATACCCTCCTTACTAACTACCAGAGAAATTAAAAGCTCCTTATCTTATTCTGCTTCTAAGATCTCTGCATTCACAGAAAAATGCTTGTTACTAAGAAGTCCCGTGATAGGAATATCTCAATTTGTGGGTCAAACTTGATGAGAACACTGATGGCCAGGGTTGTTAACTATTTCTCCTTTATAAAAAGTTCCAAAGCAGAAATGTTTTCAAGACATCCAAGGTACTTCCCAGATTCCTGAGAAAGGGACTTCAATATTTCAAGAAATTCCTATTTCTACAACTTTCTTTTTTTTTTAAACTTGTTCTTTTTTTTTTTAAAGATTATTTATTTATTTATTTGACAGAGATCACAAGTAGGCAGAGAAGCAGGCAGAGAGAGAGAGAGAGAGAGAGAGAGAGAGAGAAGCAGGCTCCCCGCCGAGCAGAGAGCCCGATGTGGGACTCGATCCCAGGACCCTGAGATCATGACCTGAGCCGAAGGCAGCGGCTTAACCCACTGAGCCACCCAGGTGCCCTTTCTACAACTTTCTGATGAAGTTGACTATGGAGAAAGACAGGGAAGATGAACCAAAAAAAATCACATCAATACAATGTGATCTCAAGGAAAAAACACTTACCTTAAGATGAACATTTAGGAGACAGATAAAATCCTAATAAATTCAATAACTTAGATTTTATATCCTAATATATTATAATCTCTTTGGTCTTTAAAACAAAGCAGCTAATTTGCTTGATAACAAATTAAATTAGAGCTGCGCTGAATATTTTCATTTTCTTTCTTTTTTTTTAATCTCATAACCCTGAGATCAAGATCTGAGCTGAGATCAAGAATCAGATACTTAACTGACTGAGCCACCCAAGTGTCCCAGGAAATATTTTCATTTTCTGCTGTGAATTATTTCCTTACCTTTTTCATTTCTTCAACATATGCAATCATGGCTTCCTCTTTGGTCATATCACCCAATGAATTCCAAGCATCCCTAGAAATGAGAATATCCAAGTCACAAAAAGACACGTTTTCCAATTCCCCAGAATACAACATTATGTCAAAATGCTATAGGGTCATTAATTTAAAACAGTCTCTCTTCTTAAAGCCTACACAAAGATATTATGCTCTCAAAGGATCACTTTAAATATACCATCTTAAAAGTATCAGAGTAAAAAACCTGTCAAATTAAATAGTATTTAAAACTAGTAATTATATAGCCCATCTATAAAATTTAGACTATAGATTACAGAGACTATATTATACACACTGTAGAGCAAACACTATAGACTGTTGAGAAATATTTGCTAAGAACTCTTCAAAAACGTTATATTATGAAGAACAGTAACAGAAATGAACATTTTAGAACTCTACATGAAATGAACTATCACAGCCATGTTTTAAATGAACAGAAGTTTTGGTTAAAAGTTTCCATTAATTTTAGGGCACCTGGGTGGCTCAGTGGGTTAAAGCCTCTCCTTTCAGCTCAGGTCATGATCCCAGGGTCCTGGGATCGAGCCCCGCATCAGGCTCTCTGCTCAGCAAGGAGCCTGCTTCCCCCTCTCTCTCTCTGCCTGCCTCTCTGCCTACTTGTGATCTCTCTCTCTCTGTCAAATAAATAAAATCTTTTAAAAAAAAAAGTTTCCATTAACTTAAACAAGAGTCTAGCTGACACCTAGGACATTTTTAACCTCCTAGATAATGAGAATAGTCCTTTGAAATTTTTGCCTAAAATGAAAACCTTTCTTTTTACATATTTTTTCCAGAAGCAGTTTAAATCCACCAATGGTCATTTCTGAGGAAAAATCATAAAGTAAATCAATTTTCTTCCAACAGATTAAATAACATACTGCTATTACATTTAACCTATTATCTATGACTGCTCATAAAGAACTTAGAGGAAAGTACAGTACTAAGAAATCCTAAAAGGAGTTTAAGGACTTCCAATTCAGTGTAAAGAAATTTAGTCTTTGGGTGCCTGTGTGGCTCAGTCAGTTGGGCATCTGCCTTCATCTCAGGTCATGATCACAGAGACCTGGGATTGAGCTCCACATCAGACTCCCTCTGCCCCTCACCCTGCTCGTGCTCTCTCTCAAATAAATAAATGGAATTTAAAAAAACACACACACAAAAAACAGAAATCAAAATGTGTGGCTTTTAAGACACGCTTAACCAATTAGCATACTCTGTTCATAATGTACCGTCTATGTTACAGAGTTATCTCTGGCTATTTTATGATTTTAAGTATATTAAAAATCAAATTTCTGGGGCACCTGGGTGGCTCAGTGGGTTAAGCCTCTGCCTTCATCTTGGGTCATAATCCCAGGGTCCTGGGATTGAGTCCCCGCATCAGGCTCTCTGCTCAGCGAGGAGCCCGCTTTCTCCTCTCTGCCTGCCTCTCTGCCTAATTGTGATCTCTGTCTGTCAAATAAATAAATAAAATCTTTTAAAAAAAATCAAATTTCTATTCAAGTACAGTGTCACAGGAAGGACAGCCTGGATAAAAAGTTAGCATAGCAGTCCCTTAGTCATGTGCCTAGTTAATCACCTAAATGCTCAAGGCAAACAGTGTCACTTGGCAAGTAAAGTCACTATTTTTCTTAGTAGGTATGAGAGGCAGGAGAATTTGTTTAATTGACTTTGGGAGTTTCTCTTCTTACAATAAATGAAAAAAACTCCATCAGGAAAGGCCAACTGAAAATGATATTTTTTATCTTCGATATACTTTTTGGTTTTAATGTTTTCCTCTCTTCCCCAAGACTTTTCTATTTGCATGAAATTGTGTTAAAAGCACATGGAGGATAAAAATTGGATCTAGCATGTTAGAACATTTCTGCTCAGAATAATACATAACCACATAATTAAGTCATATGATAATTATGTCACTAAAGTAAAATTCCTTTCATAGCTCTCTATATGAAATTACCATTTGTATCTTCCAATAGGATCCCAGAATCCAGGCCTTGAAAGTTTACAGGGTCCTTCCGTTGCCTGCTTATAGAAGCTATAGAATTTGAGCATCATTTCATTTGTTGGCTGAAATGAACCTATTGGAAACATTAAATACAGATCACCTGGAGAATACAATCAATAATATAAGGTTACAAATCAGCTTAGCTATACTAAGTGATTTTTAAATATTTTATTAATAGTTCAGATAATCATTTATTTCTGTCACATAGAAACAAACGTTATGGCTCTGTTAGTTGCTATATTCCTTTGATTGATAGATCGATTGATTTTTTAAAGATTTTATTTATTTATTTTACAGAGACACAGTGAGAAAGGGAACATAAACAGAGGAAGTGGGAGAGGGAGAAGCAGGCTCCCCACTGAGCAGGGAGCTCAATGCGGGGCTCAATCCTAGGACCCTGAGACCACGACCTGAGCCGAAAGGCAGACACCCAATGACTGAGCCACCCAGGTGCCGCAACTATACTCCTTTGATTAAAAAAACAAACCTCTGAGAGGCGCCTGGGTGGCTCAGTTGGTTGGGTGACTGCCTTCAGCCCAGGTCATGATTCCGGAGTCCTGGGATGGAGTCCCATACTGGGCTCCCTGCTCAGTGGGGAATCTGCTTCTCCCTCTGACCCTCTCCCCGAGGGTCTCTCTCACTCACTCTCTGAAATAAATAATTAATTATTATAATAATTAAAATCTTAAAAACAAAAAAACTCTGAGGTTTTTACACTTTAATAACAATGCCCAACATAGTTCAATAAATAAAAGAATAAATGAATAAATATGCTGTAGGTATAACAAAATAACTGGCAAATGTCATTTAAAAAAGCAATATATGAAAATACAGAATAACTGCATTATGCAACTATAATACAGTATTTTTTAATAAGGTATTTTTATTCAAATAATAAGGTATTTTAATGAGGTTTTTTTTCTCTTTTTTTTAATAAATTTTTTTATTTTTTATAAACATATAAAGTATTTTTATCCCCAGGGGTACATGTCTGTGAATCGCCAGGTTTACACACTTCACAGCACTAACCATAGCACATACCCTAATGAGGTATTTTTATCCAAAGACTGTGACAAACCAAACTGAATGAAACAAATGAAAAAGTTAAATGTATACTCTGTTTTATGAAAACTTCAATCTTAAGAAATTCAACTCTTCGGGGCACCTGGGTAGCTCAGTCAGTTGAGCCTTCGGCTTGGGTTGTGATCCCAGTATTCTGGGATGGAGGCCTGGGTCAGGCTCCCTGCTCATTGGGGATTCTGCTTCTCCCCCTCCTGCCCACTTGTTCTCCCTCTCACTATCTCTGTCTCTTTCAAATAAATAAGTAAATAAAATAAAATATTAAAAAAAGAAATTCAACTCCTCTTGGCCAAATTTCAATTTCTTGATGAATAAAGAAGTTTTGCTAAAGTCAACCAGTGTGTGCTGTGGTAGAAAAAGAATTAATCTGAGAAAAAAGAGATTTCTCAGGACTCCTGGGTGGCTCAGTCAGTTGAGCACCTGCCTTTGGCTCTGGTCATGATCGCAAGGTCCTGGGATCCAGTCCCACATCGGACTACCTGTTCAGTAGGGAGTCTGTTTCTCCCTCTCTGTCTGACCCTTCCCCCTGCTCATGCTCGCTCTCTCTCTCTCTCAAATAAATAAATAAAATCTTTAAAAACAATTTTTTTTTTCAGGGACACCTGGGTGGCTCAGTTGGTTAAGCGGCTGCCTTCGGCTCAGGTCATGATCCCAGAGTCATGGGATCGAGTCCCACATCCGGCTCTTTGCTCGGCAGGGAGCCTGCT
Source organism: Mellivora capensis (assembly GCA_004024625.1). Taxonomy (NCBI): domain Eukaryota; kingdom Metazoa; phylum Chordata; class Mammalia; order Carnivora; family Mustelidae; genus Mellivora; species Mellivora capensis. Next base: position 50,931 of record PISX010007735.1, read on the forward strand.
TCTTCCTCTGCCTCTGCCTGCCACTCTGCCTGTGCTCGCTCTCTCTCTCTCTAACAAATAAATAAATAAAATCTTAAAAAAAAAATTTTTACAAATGATTATAGCTATTCTTGGCTTTGCCTCCCTTCACATCGAAAGTTTCTGAAAGGCTTAAATATACACTTTATGGGGTTGCGGCACCAAGCATCCCCAACCCGCCTTTGTTTTGTTTTTTTAACATATCCAAATCCGCAGGTATTAAGTAACAGATTTTTGTTTTCAGCAATAAACATTGCTCAAAATCTGGGTAATACATTTGTCTTGTGCTTGAAAGATCAGCAGGTAATTAACACCCTTTACCTTTCCTCCAATTACATTTCTTTTAAACGCAGCAGCAACCGAGGAGGTTGTATTTAGCAAGACTACAAGCTGAAAGAAGATTAAAGGAGGCGAGGTTCGGAAACTGGGGCCTCGGGCCTCTGCAGGAGGCTTCCCCAGTGGGGACCCGGCGCACTTACCATTTTTCGGCAAACTCTGGATCACCTTCACCGCCGCCTCAAACCTGGTTTCGTGCACGGATCTCGTGTCCGCCATCTCCAGCCGCCAACGCCGGCCCCAGTCCCGGTCCCAAGATCTGTCGGCTGGAATCAGGCAGCAGCAGCACCAGCTTTCCCAGGAGCCTGCATGAAACTGGAACATGGAGCGCAGCCGCGGATCAACATGCCCAAAGGGAGGAGGCCCGAACAGCTGGTCATTGCCCTGTCGCCCTGCCCTATCCAGGCCACACAGAACGAGGTGGCCCAGCTCGTTCCTCCTCCCCGGGGCGTGACCTAGGCCGAGAAGCCGGCCCGCCGACACAGAAAAACAACTCACCGAGAGGAAGAGCATCTCTAGCACAACACGGAGGGGCTCCGGCCACCCGTGGTCGCGGAGCCGCTCTTGCACCCGCAGGACCCTAGCGGAGCAGCCACACTCCCCATCCCGGCGGGGTCCGTCGGTCAGTAGGCGCGTTCCCCACAGCCCCGCCCCAGAGCCACTAAAGGACCCACCAGCTGTCGCCGCCACTGCGGCCGCTCCGCGGACTCCACCCACCCGCCCGCGTCCGAGGCGACGACGCGCGCTGCTGTGGGTGGCCTGGGTAGGGCCAGAGAAGTAGGCCAGGCAGAGAAGCGGATGGATCGGGATCTCGCTTTTTGAACAGGCCGGACCGGGGGCAGGGGACGCGGGGTTGGGTCCTGCGACAGGGCCCTGAGGTCCACAGTGCCTGCCCTCTTAGGCTAAGGTTTGAGGAGTGTGATGCGACATAAGAAAGGGCTTTAGATCAGGATAGGCTCGGTGCGAACCTTATGTTCTGCCATTCGAGTTCTGGCAATCTTTACAGTATCCTAAAGAGTAGATGGAAGAATTTGAGGTGCTAGATCAACGTGTTCAGCAGTGCTCGGGCCGCGATTGTTTGGCAGCTTTAGCCGCCTGGAGCCAAGAACGTCTGAGAGTAACCAAAGGTGTGTGGGAAGGTTGCCCGCCCCTGGACGGGGCCGCGGGAAGCGAGGGCACCTTCCCCCGCACCACCACTAACATCTTTCCCGGAGGAGCCGGGCACGGCCGAGCTTCAGCCAGATTTAATAGGCCACAGGGCTCGGGGGGAGGGAGCACTGATGACCCACTACGGGTTGTCAACCCTAGACAGGGGTACCCTGGGCCTTCACCTGTGTAGCATAACGCCCCGCGACCTCAGGCACCTCGAAGAGCCCCCAGCCCCACCGCAGGGGGACAGGCAGGGGTTTCAGGGACGGAGTCCTGCGGCCCGGAAATCCCCGAATTGCCAGGGCCTCTTTGTCACTTCGGGGTGGGTTAGGAGCGTTACTAGCGGAAATTCAAGCGCAGACTGTAAGTCACTCTGAGCCGCACTGCCGGCATTTACCTTGGCATTGCCGGGCAAGGCCCGTCCGGTATTGTCCCCGACGCCCGCCCCTCGCCCTGCCCCGTGGACTTGTGGGAAATGTAGTCCCCCCACCCCCTCCGCGGCGCTTCCGGAGACCGTCCTGGGCGGCTGGCGTTCTTCCCACCTGTTCCGGTTCGGTTTCTCCGTACCGCCGCCGCTCTAGCCGTTGCGGCGGAAATCCCTCCTTCCCGTTGCGTCGCACTGTGGGGCGAATTCACAATGCCACCACCGCTTCCAGCAAAAGAGACCCTCCGGGGTGCCTTCAGAGGTATCCTGATGTGACCTGGTGTGAATCGGAGAACTGGGGTCTAATTTTTGCTGCTGCTTGCTTAGTAGCTTTGGGGGCAGGTGTATGAAGGCAGGCGCCGTTTAGGTAGTAAAGACTACCGCTTTCCTAAGTGCCAGGTATTTGCCAAAAGAATAACACACGTTCCAAAACCGCTATAGGGTATGTACGAATGAGGAAATAGAGGCTCACGGTAACTGATTGGCCCAAGGTCCCTCAGTTTAGTAAGTAGCAGAGCCAGGAGTTAGTCCAAAAAACTCTTGCTTTACATCTTAGACTGACGCCCAAGTGTAAGAAACAGTTTTTGTAATTTACTCAAACTAGGAAGAATTTGTTGTTTTAGTATCTGCTGCTTCTCCTCTTTGTTTGTTTGTTTTTAATACATTTCAGTTCCAATCTATTCAGTCATGCCTACTTAAAAAAGGGCTTGGGTGTTTATTTCTAAGTCTTCATTTGACAAGTCTTCATTAAGTATTAAGCAAATGTATAGTATGTTGGTCGTTAGGTACGGATAAATAGGAATTTCCTGTCAGTGATTTTTGTGGAATTTCCATTTGCAGGTAGTACTGATTTCCGAAAAAGGAGAATAGCATAAGGAGAAAGGAAATTGAGATTATCCAGAAAAAGGTATTTTAAAAGTGGCTCTTTAATAAAGCTGTGCTGGTTTATATGTGGTAACTCCTACTGAAACACAATGATGAATATGATGGATTGACTGGGTTCCTAAGCTGCTTTCCATTTATGTGAACAACCTGTAATTCTACCTAAAATATATCTCATTGGAACACTGGTTAGTATTTTTCAGTACCTTCAGAAGAGTGCCTAATATGAAATATTGTTTTTCTAATTGAGATTTAATGGACATACATTATGTTAGTTTCAGGTGTACAAAATAATGATTGTATATTTGTACATATTACTAAATGATCACCATAATAAGTGAAGCATTCTTTTATATTTATTTTTTAAAGATTTTATTTATTTATTTGACAGAGCAAGCACAAGGAGCCAGAGCAGCAGGCAGAGGGAGAGGGAGCATCAGGCCCTCCCTTGAGCAGGGAGCCCTACCTGGGGCTTGATCACAGGGCTCTGGGAGCATGACCCAAGCCAAAGGAAGATGCTTAACTAATTGAGCCACCCAGGCATCCCCACTTTTTTTTTTAAAGATTTTTTTTTTTAATTTGTTTGACAGAGCACAAGCAGGAGGTAGAGGGAGAAGCAGACTTCCCAGTGAGCAGGGAGCTGGGGGGCCCCAAAGGCAGACCCTTAACTGGTTAAAAATAAAATCTTTAAGGGGTACCTGGATAGCTCAGTCGGTTGAGTGTCCCACTCTTGAATTCTGCTCCAGTCATTATCTCAGAGTTGTGGCCTTGAGCCCTGGGTCAGGTTCCTCGATCAACCTAGGTCAGGTTCCTCCAGTCTGCTGGAGATTCTCTCTCTCTCTCTGCCTTCCCCCCCCGCCCGCCCACCCCGCCAATAAATAAATAAATCTTTAAAAAAAGAGAGAGAGAGAGAGAGTTCATGTGGCGCCTGGGTGGTTCAGTAGATCAAGTGTCTGCCTTCGGTTCAGGTCATGATCTCAGGGTTCTGGAATCAAGCCCCATGTCCATGTCAGGCTTCCTGCTCACCAGGGAGTCAGCTTGTCTCTCTCTCTCTCTTCCTCTTCCTCTGCCCATCCCCCCGCTTTGTGCACACACAGTCTCTCTCTCCCCTAAGTAAATAAAAAATCTTTTTTTTTTTTTTACTTTTAACATATAATGTATTATCAGGGTACAGGTCTGTGATTCGTCAGTCTTACACAATACACAGCACTCACCACAACACATACCCTCCCCAGTCTCCATCCCCCAGCCACCCTATCCCCTCCACCCCTTCTGCCCCTCTCCCAGCAATCCTCAGTTTGTTTCCTGAGATAAAGAGTCTCTTGTGGTTTGTCTCCCTCTCTGGTTTCTTCTTTTTTCATTTTTTTCCTCTCTTCCCCTGTGATCCTCTGCTTTCTCAAATTCCACATATTAATAAGATCATATGATAATTGTCTTTCTCTGATTGGCTTATTTTGCTTAGCGTAATACCCTCTAGTTCCATCTACGTTGTTGCAAATGGTAAAATTTCGTTTTTGATGGCTGCATAATATTCCATTGTACATATACTGCTCTTAACCTTCATAATCTATCACCACATTTAAGAAATCTAAATATTTAAAAATAGGGGCACCTGGGTGGCTCAGTCATTACATGTCTGCCTTCTGCTTGGGTCATGATCCCAGGGTCCTGGAATCGAGCCCCACGTCCGGCTCCCTGTTCAGTGGGAAGCCTGCTTCTTCCTCTCCCACTCTCCCTGCTTGTGTTCCCTCTCTCGCTGTGTCTCTGTCAAATAAATAAATAAAATCTTTTAAAAGTAAATAAATAAGAAATTAAAAAATAAAAATCTTTAAGGGGTGCCTGGCTGGCTCAGTCAGAAGATCATGTGACTCTTGATCTCAGGGTCATAAATTTGAGCCCCATGTTGGGCATGGAACCCACTTAAAAATAAGTAAATAAACTTAAAAATATAAAATCTTTTAAAAAAATTGTGTATGCCATGGGAACAAGATAGAGTAATTAAATCTATGTGACAGATGAGGAATATCATAGAGAAAGCAACATTTGAACTGGTTCTTCTGGAATGAGATGGTATTTACAAGCAGAGAAGGTGAGAGAGAACCATTATAGGAAAAAATAAAAAAGCTAAAACACACCATATATGATAAACGACGTTTGTTCATGTAATGGGACCCTCCATATGAGGGAAGGTGGGACAAGATACTGGATGAAAAGTTGGCTGAGGCACACTCGAAGGTCATATACATGCCATGCCATTTATAAATCCGTAAAGACACTATACTTTTGCATGAACACAAAGCACAACCATTATGATTGATACGGTATCAGACATCAATTACTATATAATTGTGGGAGCTACTGAAGAGTCTTTGGAAAGCTATTGCCTCTGTGTCTGGAGGGGAGCTTAAAATTGCTATAGGTCAGTGTGTCTTATAGTCAAGAGCTTACAGGAAGTAGGGAAGAACAAAGACAAACTGAAACACATGAGGACAAATTGAATCCTATGTTCTCTGTCACTGCCTTTAGAGTCAATTACATTGGATGGCCTTCAGAACAAAGTGATACCAGTCTTCATGAAGCTGAATTCATGCCTGACCTAAGACTCAGGAAAGTAGGTCAAAGTGCTACTCCATGCCTGGTACCCTTCAGAGATGCTTCACTCCTACCTGCCAAATCTCACATAAATTCTTCTGGTCAGCCCTAATTTAGAGCAATACAAGGAAGGGAATTCTGGGAGATAGAGTTGTAGCTTGTCTAAGAATAATGACCTAATACAAATTCACCACAATTATTCTAATTTTTACTTTTATTTATTATTTATTTTTCTATTTGAGAGAGAGAGTGAATGAGCATGAGTTGGGAGGGAGAGGGAGATACCCCCCTGCTGAGCAGGGATTTTTTTCCCCCCAATATAGGACTCAATTCCAGGACCCTGAGATCATGACCTGAGCAGGAGGCAGAGACTTAACCAATTGAGCCATCCAGGTGCCCCATTCTAATTTCTACTTTTAGAGTTAGCAGAGTTTATTCCAGAAATATACAGAAAGGTGAACATTAAAAATTCTAACATAGGGCGCCTATGACCAAGAGTCAGGCACTTAACCAACTGTGCCATGCAGGCCACCCAAAACTATAAACTTCTAGAAGATATGACAGTCTTAGCTAATGCAACAGGATTAAAGAAAAATGAATGAGATATAAGAATCAAGAAAGAAAAAAAATCAGGAAAGAAAAAGTAAATATTTCATTATTTATGGATAAGTTGTCCACATAGAAAATTTAAGGGAAGTAGGGGCACCTGGGTGGCTCAGTCATCAAGCATCTGCCTTTGGCTCCGGTGGTGATCCCAGGGTCTTGGGATCAAGCCCCGAGTCTGGCTACCTGCTTGGTGGGAAGCCTGCTTCTCTCTCTCCCACTCCTCCTGCTTGTGTTCCCTCTCTCTCTGTCAAATAATAAGTAAAATCTTTAAAAATATATATACATATATAAGGGAAGCTACTATTATTACAATTAAGAAAGGGTTCAGCAAAGTCATTGAACATAAGCTCAATCAATAATGATCATTTAAAACAACAGCAATAGATTAGAAAATGTAATAGAAAAAATATTCACAATAGCAATAAATTCCAAAGTATTAGAAACAGAAGATGTGTAATATCTTTATGGAGAAAAACTATAAAATTTATCTGGACATGAAAAATCTGAATAGATAGACATATGATAGTCATATCCAAAATTATAAAGATGAAAATTCTTCCCAAATTTTCCATAAAAAGACAGTTCCAATTATAATCCCTGTAGGACTCTGAAAAACTTTAACAACTAACTATTAAAAAAAAAAAGAAAAGCCCAGAACAGTCAAGATGATTCCCAAAAGAATGGGATGGGATGTTAGTTAGGGTGGGCTAACTGCTACAATCAACAGCTACAGTATTTCAGAAGCTTAACATAATAAAGTTTATCTTTCATTCATATCACAGTCCAGTAATAGTAGCAGAAGAGCAAGGGGAGGACAGATTCTGCTCCAATGAGTCTTCTAAGAACACAGGATCCTCTGTCTTGTGGCTCCCTCATCCCATAGGACCTCAGAGTCCTTGACTGGATGTATCTGCTGCATCCAGCTGGAAGAAGAGGTTAGAGGGAAGGCATGGAGAATCTCAAGGGAGATTTTTAGGAGCCAGGTCTGGAAGTGGCAAAGACTGCTCTCCACCAGCATGTCACTGGTCCCACTTAACCTCAAGCAAGACTGAGAAATTCTAGTCTAGCTAAATTTGTAGAGAAGAAGAAAACTTGGTGAACAAATGGCAGTCTCTACCACAAAAGATTGGTCCTGCCACATAGCATACTTAAGAATCATTAGTAATTAGTAAGTGTGTGATACTGACTGAAGAAAAGCCATTTAGCTTAATGGGACAGGAGAGGGGACTCAGAAATAGACATGAATTAAAGATTACTGGAGAAAGTATGAACTATTTCATAAATAGCAATAGATCAAACTATATAGAAAGCAAAGATAATAAGATCCTTATCTCAAATAGACACATAATAAATTCCACACCAATGGCACACATTAAGGACCTAATGTATAAAGTGCATCTTTAAAGTCATTAGAAGAAAAATAGAGCTTCTGCATTACACAACTCCAGGGGACGCCATTCATGTTGTAATCTATATTAATTAGTGCTCCCAAAAGTTGTGTAGCACAATGATCTTGTTTATGATTGTTAAGGAAAGATTACTTAAGCCCCAAAAATAGAATTGCAAAAAGAAAATACAGATACCTCTCTTAGCTTAGGTTGCAATAACTAAATGCTCTAAACTGGGTGGACAGTTACTTATTTCTTATAATTCTGAAGTCTACGTCCAAGATCAACAGGCCAGCAGGGTGTGGTTCTTGGTGAGGGACCCCTACCTGGCTTGTAGGTGGCTCTCTTTTTGCTGTATCCTCACATGTCTTTTCCTAGATGTGATACAAGCTCCTTGAGAGAAAGAGAGATCTTTCTCTTCATCTTCTTTTCAGGGTACTAATCTTACTAAGAGTCCCAGCTTCATGATCTAGTCTAAGCCTAAATACCTCCCCAAAGTTACCACCTCCAAACAGCATAACATTGGGAAAAAGAGTTTTAGGATATGAATTTATGGTAGACATAAACATTCAATACATAATAACACTTTTGACTACATCCAGATGGAAAACTTTGGTGTGGAAGAAGATAGATAGATAGATAGATATATATATATATATATATATATATATATATATATATATATGTGTATGTATGTATTTTTTTAAAGATTTTTTTAAAATTTATTTATTAGAGAGAGAGGGAGAGAGCAAGCGCAGGCAGACAGAGTGGCAGGCAGAGGCAGAGGGAGAAGCAGGCTCCCTGCCGAGCAAGGAGCCCGATGTGGGACTCGATCCCAGGACGCTGGGATCATGACCTGAGCCGAAGGCAGCCGCTTAACTAACTGAGCCACCCAGGCGTCCCTATATGTATTTTTTTTAAGATTTTACTTATTTATTTGACAGAGATCACATGTAGGCGGAGAGGCAGGCAGAGAGAGAGAGAGAGAAGGGGAAGCAGGCTCCCTGCTGAGCAGAAAGCCTGATGTGGGCCTCGATCCCAGGACCCTGAGATCATGACCTGAGCCAAGGGCAGAGGCTTAACCCACTGAGCCACCCAGGCACACCAAGAAGATACATATATAAAATTAAAGTATGTTATAGATTTCGAGAGAGTACTTTCAACACGTGTTGAGTGATACAGTCTCCAAATCCATCTCCCTTCTCCCCTGTCTCTGTAGAGATTATAAAAAGTCCAAAATTCGGGCGCCTGGGTGGCTCAGTGGGTTAAAGCCTCTGCCTTCGGCTTGGGTCATGATCTCAGGGTCCTGGGATCGAGCCCCACATTGGGCCCTCTGCTCGGCAGGGAGCCTGCTTCCTCCTCTCTCTCTGCCTGCCTCTCTGCCTGCTTGTGATCTCTGTCTGTCAATAAATAAAATCTTTTTTAAAAAAGTCCAAAATTCAATGTCCTAGGCTCTTCCTACAGCTAAAGGTAGCCATGTGTCACCATTCTGGTTTATGTATATAATAGATACTCCTGGACAGTGTTTCCATGAAGGTATTTAATGGGTAAGGATTTAGCTAAAGCACAACTTTGCCCTTTTTATCCTTTGCCTTTTACCTTCATCCTTCTTATTCTTGAAATGTTGAAATAGATGGAAGTATAGCAGCTATCTTGTCCCATAATGATGAAAGTCATGTACCAAGTTGTTAGAAACTGAAAGAGAAGAGGAGCCTGGGTCCTTGGTAGTTTCATGAACACTTACACCAGCCTAGCATGATCTGTGCAAAATCCCATGATCCAAGAAAAATAAACACATTTGTCCTTCCGTGTGGTTTTATTGCTTGAAGCAAAATGGAATTTCTAACTGAAACAATCTGTAATAGACAAAAAACCTTTTGTACAGAATGAAGAATTCTTCCAGTTAATTAAAACCAAAGGACAAAAACTCAATAGAAAAATGGATCAGGGAAAAGACTGGCACGTAGCAGAAGAGGAAAAATAAATGGCCAAAAACAAATATGGGAAGATAAGCTCTATAGTAATCAGGGAAATGCAAATTAAAACAACAATGAAATACCACTTTTTATTCCTCAGTCCTGCTAATGATCTTATGTCTGACAATATGAAATGCTGGTGAGAATATGAATATATGGAACTCTCATATAGTCCTTTTATTTTAACTTTTTAAAAAAAGATTTTATTTATTCATATGACAGAGAGAGCACAAGCAGGGGGAGTACCAGGCAGAAGGACAGGGAAAAGCGGAGCCCAATGCCAGGTTCGATCCCAGGACCCTGGGATTATGACCTGAGCTGAAGGCAGGTGCTTAACCGACTGAGCCACCCAGGTGCCCAGATCTCATACACTCCTAATGAGAATGTAAACTGATACAACCTACTGGAGACCAATTTTGTATTTTCTACTAAAAATGAAAATACACATACCTAATAATGAAGCAATTTCCTTTGCTAGCATAAATTCTAGAAAACTTTCACCCATGTCTGCATGGACACAGATATGAGGATATTCATTAGAGAACTATTTGTAGTATTAAGCAGTTTGAAACAACCCCAAAACACCTTCAAATGGAGAATACATAATGAAATGTGGAACACAGGAGCAATGAAATACTATTTAGCAATGGAAAGGAATAAACTACACTAGACTATATGAATCTTGAGAATATAATGTTATGTGAAAACTAAATTTTTAGAATATACAAAACACAAAATAATTATAAATTGTTTATACCAATTTAGTATATAAAGTTATTTTTCAATAAAAAGAGAAAATAAATTTATGCTAGTGATTGCCTTGGTGGGTGGAGGGACTGGTTATGGTGCATAAAAGGCCTACATTTTTTTTTTCAAACATTTCATTTCCTTTTAAAAAACAACCATGGAAAATTGTGACAATTTAAAAAAAATTTTATAGAATTTTACCTAATTGCCCTCCAATGCTTATTGAGTAATGCATCTTTCCCCCCTGATTTGAAGTGCCTCTTCTTAAAATATTAGGTCCCACAACTCAACAACAAAAAATCAAATTTTAATATCAGCAAAAAACTTGAATAGATGTTTCTCTAAAAAAGATATGCAAATGGTCAGTAAGCACATTAATGATCCTGAACATCATTAATCAATAGGGAAATGTGAATCAGTTGTTTTTGGTTTCTTTTTAGATTTTCTATTTATTGATATTTTCATTTTGTTCACACAGTGCTTTTTTTTAACTTTCTCCACATCCTTCCTTAGTTCTTTGCGCATCTTTGAAATGAGTTGTTTTAAAATCTTTTTCTAGTATATGTTCCATTAATTAGATCTTTATGAGTGATATTTGCCATTGTTTTGGGGTTTTTTTATTGAATAGGCCATATTTACTGTTTTTTGTATGCTATGTGAATTTTTTGTTGTTATTGAATACTGGGCATTTGAATCTAATAATGTTATAACTCTGGGTATCAGATTCTCCCCTGTCCCTATGGTTTCCTATTTTTTGTTACTGTTTTTATTTATTGTTATTGTTTCTTGTAGGCTGTCTGTGCTGAGGATCAGCCTGAGGTATAAACTGAATGTCTTCTCAAGTCTTTTCCAAGCCTTTCCCTGGGCATGTGTGGTCACTTATAATTTTTCTTGTATTTGCAGTTGCTTTTTTTTTTTTTTTTAGAAGATTTTATTTATCCATTCAACAGATACTGGGAGAGAGCTCAAGACAAAGCCCAAGCAAGGGGAGCAGCAAAGGGAGAGGGAAAATCAGGCTCCCCACTGAGCAGGGAGCCTGATGTGGGGTTCAGTCCCAGAACCCTGGGATCATGGCCTGAGCCAAAGACAGACGCTAACCAACTGAGCCACCCAGGTGCCCCAAAATAAATAAAATCTTCAAAAAAAAATTAACCATGGAAATAAAGGAGCATTGATTCAAGAAAAAAGCTGAGGGGCACCTGGATGGCTCAGTTGGTTAAGCCTTGGATTCTTGATTTCAGCTCAGGTCATGATCTTGAACCTCCAGTTGGATTCCTGGGTGGGGCTCAGTGGGAGTCTACTTGAGATTCTCTCTCTCCCTCTTTCTCTGCCCTTCCCCCTCTTGTGTGTACACTGTCTCTCAAATAAATAAATTTTTTTTTTTGAGATTTTATTTATTTGAGAGAGAGAGAGAGCAAGCACAAGCAGGGGGAGCAGCAGAGGGAGACAGAGACCAGCAGACACCCTACTGAGCAGGGAGCCTAATGTGTGGCTCGATCCTATGACCCTGAGATCATGACCTAAAGACGCTTAATCATCTGAGCCACCCAGGTGCCCCAAATAATAAATCTTGAAAAACAGCTAAATCTCAGTAAAAACAGTAAGCTTTGTAGTGTTTGAACTTGCCTAATTTCCATCCCTTTCTCTGTAACTCTGCAGTAGCCTTGAAAACAACTGGTCTTAAAATCATAGTACTTTGAAAAGCATCATCCTAGCAGCTTCTGAAGGGGGGAAAGAACAGGTTGGGAAAGCCCCCAAAACTCCGATCCCCAGAGAATTATCGTATTTGACCTTGCTGGCAGCTCCCTGGAAAAGCCCCATTCTCAGGACTTACCTTTCACTTGATTCAGAACTCACTTAGCACCAACAATTCTATCCTCAGGGTATTTGCTGAAAACCAGTTTTAATTGTTTACCATTGCAGTGGCTGTGGCAACAAAAACAGGGCAAACAAGACATTGAAAACAAATTTTAAAGGAAAATCTGGAGAATGAGATATCCACAGAGGGTTTTGAAAAGCAGCAATATATATATTTGGAAATCCAGAATACCACGAATATATGCAGAGTTGTACATGTGCCCAGAAGACACTGAGTAGATACTTCCCCGGCTACAGATGACAAAGAATACAGACATTACAGAACTAGCTCAGAAAAGTTATTAAACAAACAAATGACAACAACAAACAAGAACGGCATCAAATCCTGGGGAGAAACCCAGATGTCCTCGTGTTTGAGTAATTTGTACAATCGTAGAGATAGCACCCAGGCCACATGTCTACATATGGCAAAAGCTTCCCCACTTGTAGCGAACACCTAACACTCTTAGTTTCTTTCATTATCTACTCTCTCTGGAAACTTCCCCCACCAGTCTCAGGGTGTTCAAGTAATGATGCGGGTGCTGTTTGAACATGCCTCCCTTGCCAAAGCTGATGATCGGGAAGAAGAGCCAATTCCAGGTGGACTAATCAGATTTTCTTTGTGAGGAATGTGGATTTGGAGCTGAGGGATTTGAGAGGACAATTGGCTTCTTGAATGGTAGAGATGAAAAATTTGGGACACAAATTTGCCATGCTCTCTGCCATTTACAAAGGGTAGCAAAAACAAAAGAAAACCTTTACAGAGAGGCGCCTGGGTGGCTCAGTGGGTTAAAGCCTCTGCTTTCGGCTCAGGTCATGGTCCCAGGGTCCTGGGATAGAGCCCCGCATTGAGTCCCGAGTCTCTGCTCATCGGGGAGCCTGCTTCCCTTCCTCTCTCTCTGCCTGCCTCTCTGCCTACTTGTGATCTCTGTTTGTCAAATAAATAAAAACAAGACAAAACAAAAAAACCTTTGCAGAAAAACAGGGCACTCAATGTGACTACTGCCTGGGTTCCTGATGGCCTTCCCAATGGCTTGCACTAGAATTTTCTTAGGACTGATTGCATTTGAAGTTTTGAGTTCTGTGAGTGAGCCTGAATTTTCATAATGAGAACTTATTTTTTCTTTTACTCTTTTTCCCTTCTGTCTTTTTCTTTCTTAATGCTACCTTGGATGTTGTTTTCTATAATTCCCAACCGAAGGAATACTGACTTTACATGGGTTGCCATTTGTCTTTAGAACTTTTAAATATCATTTAGTTCATTTGTCAGGAAAAGAGAAATGACTCTCGATGTTTCCAACATTAAGGGATTTATAAAATCATTGGAAGGGTTGGAGGACAAAATTCAGGGAAGAGCCACGATTAGCCAGTTCGAGGTTAGGTTCAAAGATTGAGATATTTGTTTTTCCTGGCAGGGTCAACTGTTGTGGGAACAGTTCTGTTGTCACAAAGGCCGGCAGCATTTACTGAAGTTGGAAATGAGAGGTGGAGGAGGCTGTGTTGATTCAACAGCTTCCAAAATTAACAAGTGATTTAGTTCATTCAAACTGTGCTGGAAATATTACAGCTTCCGGAAAAGAAGAAAAAAAACAACATGAGATTGCATTTCAAGGCTATATTTTCCCCCACGGGACTCCAGGTACTTTGCATTTTTAGCCACTGCTAATTTTTAAGTATTTCATGATAGCAGCTTGCTCCACTCTAAAATAATACTGGCATTCTGCAGTGGCTTAACTTAATGTGCCTAAGGGAGCTCTTCCCCCCATGTTAAAGGAATAATCAATCAGATTTGCCTGAAAACTAGCCTGTACATCTGGCCTGCTACAAATACGATGACTCCATATCAAAGAATTTCCACAACCAATTATAATAAAATTTGAAGGAAGATTTGCAATCTGTTCGCTCTCCTGAAATCCTCTTGGCTTGTGTGGGCTTTGCTAAACTGTTTAAACAGAGCATTCCATTCACCTTCCTTCTTCTCTGAGGATTGGTATTGTTAATTTGCAAAGAAGCAAAGAGAGGTAATAATGGAGGGTTGTACAATCCTAGGATGTCAGTTAATCCTAGAATGACATGTAAGGAACGAATTGTATCCCCTGCAAAATTCATGTATTGAAACCCTAATCTCAAGTACCTTAGAATGTGAATGTATTTGGAGATAGGGCCTTTATTTATTTATTTTTTAAGATTTTATTTGTTTATTTGACAGAGAGTGAGAGAGAGCACAAGTAAGGGGAGCCGCAGGCAGAGAAGCAGGCTCACTGAGCAGGGAGCCTGACTCGGGGCTTGATCCCAGGACTTTGGGATCATGACCTGAGCTGAAGGCAGATGCTTAACAACTCACCCACACAGGTGCCCTTAGATAGAGCCTTTAAATAGGTAATTAAGATAAAATGAGGTCATAGGTTATGGCCCTAATCTAGTATGACTGGCATCCTATCAAAAGACAAGATTAGGGGGTGTCAGGATGGCTCAGTTGGTTAAGTGTCCTAACTCTTGGTCTTGGCTCAGGGGCTGATCTCATGGATCATGGGATAGAGCTCGGCTCCGGGCTCCACACACAACCTGGAGTTTGCTTGAGATTCTCCCTCACCTCTCCCCTGTTCCCCTGCCCTCTCTCTCTCTCTCTCAAATAAATAAAATCTTAAAAAAAAGAAATATTGCCTATTATAAACTATAATTATTAAGGGAACTAGCTTTTTTTTTTTTTAAATAAAAATACAAAGAATATGGGGCACCTGGGTGGCTCAGTCGTTGAGCATCTGCCCTCGGCTCAGGTCATGATTCCAGGATCCTGGGATCCAGCCCTGCTTCTCCCTCTCCCACTCCCCCTGCTTCTGTTCCCACTCTCGCTGTGTCTCTTTTTGTAAAAAAAAAAAATAAATCTTTAAAAAAATACAAAGGATTGCATACTCAACTCAATTATCTTAAAGGTATGAAGGATAACTTCTTTGAGTGGATTTTATTTGAATCACAAGTATTTGGACAGATAGTTTTAACTGGACAGTAGGAAAGAGCACGGATCTAGAAGTCATAGAACTTGATTATTATTTTCAGTGTCCTTTCAGTTAAATCCCTTTACTGTCTAAGCTTAAATTTCCTTATTTGGTAAATATAGAAAAAAATCTTTAGGTCATTTATCTCTCAGTGTTGTGGCATGAAAGAAATCTGGTAGTACTTTGAAAAATAGGAAAGCAGGGGCACCTGTTTATTTACCTCCCCAGTGTTGTTGAAAGGTATCAATATATGGGGGCACCTGGCGGCTCAGTCGGAAGAGCATGTGACCCTCGATCTCAGGGTCCTGAGCTGGAGCCCCATGCTGGGTATAGAGATGGCTAAAACAAAAAACCAAAGAAACAAGATTAAAGAAAGATGTCAATATATGGATATAAGCAAGTTTAGTGATATCTGTGGTTAAATCTGGTTTATGTGGAGACCAAATTTAAGAGTATATCACATTAAAAAAAAAGAATTTATTGTAAAGGCTGTTTTTAGGCAAACAGGTTTGAGCAATAGAACAGAGAAAGGGCATAGCGACCACCTGGCTAGATATACAGACAAGCCCATCAGGGGACCCACCTCAAAATATCCATAGGCCCTAGCTAACCAAATGACTACTTACAACTGGACACAGTCTCCAAAAAATGGAAAATTCCATATGTCACCATACCTCCTCACCTTCCCCCTTTAAAAACAGCCCCCACCCACTGCTTCCTTGCAGACAGCCTCCTCTCCTTTGCTGTCCTGCCCCCCTCCCTTGAGGGGTATACAGTAAACTTCTATCTCCTTTTGTCTGCCTCAGGTGAATTCTTTAACTGCTGCTGCTAGTAGCTTCCACCTGATTGTGGCCCCACATTTGGGGGCCCCATCTGATGCAGAGACACCCCATTTGGACACCAAATATATCACATTTCAAGAACTCGGATAAAATAATGCTTGGATTAATGAAAATATTAAATAAAGACTATTATGTCTATTCCAGGTAATTATGGAAAGTAAGCTGTTTATTGATTTATGGATCTGGGAATCTGGTGGCTGGGGGGTAGTTTTCTTTTTCATGTAGGAGACTTAAATTTTTCCTTTTATAACTGAACGTTTTATGGCCCCTAGTAAAGGTAATATTCAATAAATACCTATTGATGGGTCAATTTTTTATTAATTTTTATTAACATATAATGTATTATTTGCCCCAGGGGTACAGGTCTATGAATCGTCAGGCTTACATGATGGGTCAATTTTTAAAAATGTGATTGGGTCATGTTATTATTCCTATAGTTATTATGATTTGAAATGACTTAGTGGAGAGCTGAAAATGTAGATTTTTAAGTTAGTTTGCTTTTTGGCTTTTGAACACCACTTTTCATAGCTCATTATATCAAAAGCATTTAATGTTCTTGTTAAACAAAAATCTTGAAATATAGGCCTTTTACTCTATTACAAAACAGTTGATTAAAAGAGACAATAAAATGATTATAAAATGATTTTCTGCATCCTAAATAAACAATGCGTACCTAACTTCAGAAGTGTAGGGAGAGATTTGCAAAGAAGAGTCAAAGAAAAAGCAATTAGGACGGATAACACTGAAATGATGTGTATTTATTTTTAAATTTCAAGTCTTTACGGGTACGGAGTATCCTTGTTCAACTCGTACCCCAATATTTAGTACATTGCTTGGTGCAGAACTGTCAATGATAAATGCTAAATTTTAAATGAAAAATTGAGGGTGTAGGAAGTTTAGAAAGTAAAGCCAGAGTCTTATGTCTAAGAAGACAGAGGAAGTAAAGATTTGGATTTCTTCATATTCTAGCCCTTCTTAATTCCGTATCAGAATTGATATCTCTGATTCACTGACATTACCTAAATCAAGTAAATTCTGCCAATTTTCACAGCCTTCTCCGGGAAAGGATTTTATTTTTTAGCGTCACCATATAGCGCCACCTGCCGGAATTGTTGGGAAACTTCGCAATTAGACCCCTTCCCTGGGCCGTCCTTTACGGTCCTCCCTGTTCTTTTTAGGAGGCCCTCTTACACGCATGCGCTTTGGATGGTACGCTTTGACCGTGAGAGACTACAATTCCCAGAAGACTATGCCGCCAAAAAAAAAAAAATCCCGTGGGGAGGAGAAGGGAAAACGTGAAGGCTCGCGAGAGAACGGGATTGAGGCGGCTGCGCGAAGTGGGTGGAGCCGGGTGGAGAGAGTGAAGAGGAAGAGGAGGAGGTGCCGTCCCACAATACCAGGCGGGAGGGCGGTAGGCGGTTTGTATCCGGGCAGTGAGGTGCTCCGCGCCTCCGCGGACCTTGCTGCCTCTGTCTCTTTAACGCGAGAGGAAGCGATGCGGAGGGGTGGAAAATGGCAGAGCTGCAGATGTTACTAGAGGAGGAGATCCCGTCTGGCAAGAGGGCGCTGATAGAGAGTTACCAGAATCTGACCCGGGTGGCGGACTACTGTGAAAACAACTACATACAGGTGAGGAGCGCGGGCGCGCGGGCGGGCGGGCGCTGGCCGGCCCGGCCGAGGATCCACCGCCTGCCGCGCGAGTGACCATCCCATTGGGCGGGGTGGGGAACTGCCCTAACCTCAGCGGCTGCCTCAGCCTCAGCCTCAACCCCAACCCCCAGCCGGGGAGAGCAAGTGGCCCGGCTGAGAGAGTCGGGCTGCGATACAGGAAGTGGCTGTGGTGGTTGAAACCGATAGAAGGGGAGAGAGAAAATGGGCGAGGGAACCCGGAGCTCGCCGCTGCCGCAGCCCGGCGCCCCCCTGCTGTCCGCCTCCCTTCGGGCTGGGCCCCCCGGGTCGCGCGCTGCCCTCAGCAGCCTTCCATTCGCTTGTGTGGGAGAGCGAGCTGCCCCTCCGTCCGGAGAGGGGTCTAGGACGGGGAGAGGAAAGGGCAGGGAAGGGGGGGAGCGGCAGAAGGGAGAGGAGAAGCGGGGTGTGTGTCGGGGGAGGGCGGGTGGGGGCGATTATGTCAGTTCAACCCAGAGGGTGTGTCTTTTATTTATTTTTTAATAAAAATTTGTCATGAGTCACATTACACAGACCTCCCCGAGGAGAGGAGGAAGCGGGTGGGGAGTGAGGGAGGACGTATAAGCGAAGTTAATCTCAAAATTCCTTTAATTGAGGGTTTATAAATTTGCCTGGCTGTCCGTTTTCAAGTCGGGTTTTTTCCCCTCTCATTATTTTCACTTCCGCCCCACCATAATGTATTCTAGACGTTGTTAGAACTATCGTTATTATAAAACGGTAAATTATTCTTAAGTACTTGGAAAGATGTCTTACTCTCCCCCAAAAGTTCTTGAACTGTTGGCTTTATAAGTAACTTAAAATAGAACGGCGTAACCGCCGGTTGCTTGTTTTCTGAGGTTTCTCTCTTTCCGACCTAAGTAAATGCACAGAATCCAGGTGGATTACCGGACATATTTAGTCCTAGGACCATAATGTGAAATGTTACTGTAAATTTATTAGGACATTCTTGGGGCCTTATTTGTGACAGATTCTCGTTTGTTTTTATTTTAATGATTGGAAGTGATTTATGTTGTGATAGTTTGGTTTGTAGATATTTAACTGGGTAAACCAGTTTGCTATAGAAGCAAATAAAGAGCAGAGTCCTTTGTAGCAATATCATGGGATCAAAAATTCTCTTTTTAGGGGAAGACATAATCCAAACGTACTTTGCAAGAATCGGGTTATTGCAATTCAGAACTGAAGTATTTATAGAAATGCCTCCCATTGTGATTATCATTTTTAAGAACCAATAGTTTCTGTGTTGGCAAATGCTTTTCTTTATTTTTAGAAGGAGATGCTGTTTTCAGAATATTTTGAATATTTCCCAATTTCCATATTAGTAACATTGTATCTTAAGTATCACCAGTAGGAATTTATCTCATAAACTTCTTCAAGCTTTTACTTTAGGAGTTCAGATAAACTTGTTGAGTGCCCACCATGGCTACTGTATTACTTGGTTTTGCAAACTTTGTAGTTAGCCTTTTAAAAAATACTCTTAAATCTAGAGAAATGTGAATATAGTTTTCAAAGAGAAAAGTGGTCTTGTAAATTTATTATTTTATAAATATATATTTTTAAAGATTTCGTTTTATTTACTTGAGAGAGAGATCACGAGAGGGGAGAGGGTCAGAGGGAGAAGCAGACTCTCCGCCGACCAGGGAGCCTGATGTGGGACTGGATCCCGGGACTCCAGGATCATGACCCGAGCTGAAGGTGGTCACTTAGCCAACTGAGCCACCCAGGTGGCCGGTCTTGTAAATTTATTGATATTAACACACACAAGGTGTATTCAATCTCACATGAAAAGCCTTAAAATTGAGGTGAATCTTAATTTGCTAAAGGTTCTGAAGATTTTGAAAGTCAAAGGGGAAAACACAGGAAGTTATTTAGCCCCAATCCAGAAAAGTCATTTCTTTGTAGAAGTCAGTAAATAAGTACTTCATAAAAGTGTGGCTTCTTTTGTTTTGCGTGTTGGGAAATCTGACAAATATATGGTGTGGTAACTGGTATGTGTTGGCAAATGCAAACATGTTTTAACTTGTCTGATGACTACTATTTTTTCAGGTAGTTAGTTGTGTGCTGTAATGTTTTTATTTTTTTTTTTCCTCCCTGACCTCTCTCCTCTTCTCCTCCTGCCACTGTCATGTAGCTCTCAAGCACTTTTAAACTTCATTGGTAATATTCTTAGTTAGGATGAGTCATGGTATATATCTCCTGTAGTCTCTCTTAAACATGTTAGTACCATGGTGCTAAGAGCCATTGCCAGTGGCCCCAAATTGTTTTTGGTTTTTCTAAACTTGACACCAGTGAGGTATTCTGATCTTGGGGAGAGGGGGATGAAATTCACACATGTTTGTCTTAGTAGCCTTGAAACCTTGGGTAGCATGATGCAGGCTACCCACTTCCTTCCTGAGATGCTGAGATGGGGTCAGGCTGAGAAAGTGATAGAGACTATGGAAGTTGATATAGTAGTTGTCTTTGTGATGTGCTGTGCTGCTAACTTTGGTGCTGTGAATAGGAAACAAATACTGCTGGAAATAATCCATTTAGATGTCTTTTGAGATCTTTCTATATCCTTTCTGTGACCCTGATTGGATTATAACCAACATTCTACATAAACATAACCAGCTTCCAGAGAAGGTATACAGTCACTTGTGTTTTGAGAATTTTTTATACCTGTGATGAGTTAATTTATAGCTTGGGTGATTTTTATCCTGAGAGTTTAATTTTCATTTTGTTTTCCAACAGTTTGGAAGTACAGTTCTGTTCAGGTGAGTTTAGCAGACAAGTTCTTTTGGCTGTAGTGCAGTTGAGCCTAGAGCACTTTCTTAGCTCGTTGGGTCCTGTTGACTTTAATTATTGAATTGTTCTAGTAATAGCAAAACTTCTCAAAAGAGTCTATTGTAAAAAGGATGGGGCTTTTGAAATTGCTTTGGGGAAAATACTCAATATAAAATGTTTTTAATGTAGATGTGAAGGAAAATCTTTGCCTTTTTCTGTCTTTGGTTTTTCTGGTTGGTTATGTCAGGGACAATCACTTCTCAGCTTGTACACACGCATCTGATCTGGCCAGTTCTCTCTGCTCTACTGTAGGGTCTGTACTTCCTTTGTCATGGGAACTATTTTGGAGAATAGGAAGGTAAGCTAAGTGAAAAGGAGTAGAAACTACTTAAAGGTTTCTCAGCATGTTAATCTCAGCATGTTAACTTGTTAATTTTGCTGCTTGGAATTCCCCCAACTAGAGCTATATTTGGGTTACAGGTATATTCTTTTTTTTTCCCCCCTAATGAATTGATCAGGGACCTTTTTTTCCTCTTTTTGGTAAAGATTTTATTTACTTGTCAGAGAGTGAGTATAAGCAGGGGGACTGGCAAAAGGAGAAGCAGGCTTCATGCCGAGCAAGGAGCCCAGTGTGGGTCTCAGTCCCAGGACCCTGGGATCATGAACTGAGCCAAAGGCAGACACTTAACCGACTGAGCCACCCAGGTGTCCTTAACAAGTATATTCTAAAGTCTGGAAGTATGAAGGAGATATCATCAGTGAGCTACTTAGTTTAGCTTGTGTTCCTTCTTCCATGATGTTAGGTTATGCTCATTGCTCATTATGCACGTTTGATCTTGGAAGGCCGGTGATTTTTTTTTTTTTTAAGATTTTATTTATTTGATAGACAGAGATTACAAGTAGGCAAGAGAGGCAGGCAGGCAGGGAGAGAGAGGAGGAAGCAGGCTCTCCGAAGTGCAGAGAGCCCAATGTGGGGCTCGATCCCAGGACCCCGGGATCATGACCTGAGCTGAAAGCAGAGGCTTTAACCCACTGAGTCACCCAGGCGCCTGATTTTTGAGGCAGGTGATTTTTGAGAAGGAATACTTTGGAGTAAGTAAAAGCTAAATTTCTGATACTGTACAATATATGCCAGTTTATAAATAATGTCAGTTGTTATTAGAGTAATTCTGTGATTTTTCTTAGCAGATGATCAATCTGTAGTTCAGAGGCATCGAATACCTAGCCTAAAGTTCTGTATCTTGTATTAGGTAGTGTCTGGAATCAAACCTGGATTTTTTTTTTTAAAGTTTTTATTTATTTGACAGTGAGAGAGAACATGAGGGGGAGAATGTCAGAGGGAAAAGCAGATTCCTTGCTGAGCAGGGAGCCCAATGCAGGACTCGATCCCAGGACTCTGGGATCATGTCCTGAGCCGAAGGCGGTCGCCCAACCAACTGAGCCACCCAGGTGCCTAAACCCAGATTTTTAAATTCTGTATCCTAGTTCCTTTTAAAGAATACTGACTGAATGGGGTATTTACCTCAGCTTAGAGGATAAAAAGCTGGTGTGAAGAGGGTACTATAATTGCTTCTATTTTTTGAGTACCCACTCTGTCATAGACTCTGCTGGTTGATTTATATTATCTTTAATCCTTACAAAAAACTCTCCATGAGGGCACCTGGGTGGCTCAGTCAGTTAAGCGGCTGCCTTCGGCTCAGGTCATGATCTCGCGGGGAGCCTGCTTCTCCTTCTCCCTCTGCCTGCTGCTCTGCCTACTTGTGCTCTCTATCTCTCTGTCAAATAAATAAATAAAATCTTTAAAAAAAAAAAAAAAACCAACTCTCCATGATAGGCAGTATTCTCACAGATAAGGAAATTAGGAGTCAGAAAAGTTAAATGAATTTTATTTAATTACACAGTTAGTAATTGGCAGTCAGGGTTTCTGCCTAACTCCGAGAGGCCCCACAGGCTCTACGCTCTTGCCATACCACACTGTCTCCAGACTCGAATGTGTCTGAACTCGAGACTAATTCAGAAATGTCATAGGATAAATAGACTCTTGTTGGGCAAGTCTGGGAACCTAACGACTATTTTATCATTGTTTCTTCTGAGTTCCAGGTTGCAAATAGAAGAACAGTTATGTTTGTACTTTGGGGGCTTGTCTTCATCACCAAAGGGTGGTAGCTTTGGCGCTTGAGGTGCTGAATTACAGGAATCAGGCTAGTTTTTCATTGAACTTAGTGGATCCTTTTCCTTTTTGTACGTCCTTGTCTGTTTTTGAAATTCTAATTCAGCTTTGCAATTGTGATAAGAAAATTTGTGGAGTAAGTGGGGGAAGTTAAAGTTAAGCATCTGACTCTTGGTTTCCACTCAGGTCATGATCTCAGGGTGGTGAGATGAAGCTCTGCATTGGGGGTCTGTGCTCAGTGTGAAATCTTGAGATTCTCTCTGCCCCCACAAATAAATAAAATCTTAACAAACTAATGCCCTCTCCTTTTTCCTTTTGTAGCTTTAATATTAATAAGAACTTTACCTGTGGTGCTTTAATCTAGTCCTGATCTGTTTAGATCCTGAGTTTTAGCATGTTTGTGTCTTTTGGACATCCTAGTCCCTCAGGATGAGGACACTTCTAATTCCTTCTGTGTGCTGCTGCTTCTTCCATAGCTGAATAATGCTAATACTCATAGTGGAAGAAAGGTATTTGAACAAATGGAGGTCTGATCTTTGGTTGTGGCTGGAATAGCACTACCATTTCCAGTCCATCATCATCTCCTCAATCATTTAGAATAGCCCTGTTTATCTATCTTGAGTGAAATTTGTCCTAGGAATTATATCTGTGAGTTGACAAATATATTAGCTAGAAAGGAAGAGCACTAATATTGGGGGAAGAGGTTGAACCAAACATTAGGAGATTATGTAGAGGTAATTCCATAAAAATTCCATGTTGGTCTGAAAAGTAAGTTTAATAGTTAAATTCTAATTTAGGGGGATTAAAAAAGTTGAGGGGTACCTGGTTGGCTCAGTCAGTCTGGGGAGCATGTGACTCTTGCTCTTGCTCTTGAGCTCTGAGTTGTGGTTTTGAGCCCCATGTTGGCTGTAGAGATTACTGGAAAAAAGGGAAAAAAAAACTTAAAAAAGTTTGGGGGGGCCTGGGTGGCTCAATTGTTAAGCCCCTGCATTCTGCTCAGGGCGTGATCCCAGGGTCCTGGGATCGAGCCTGGCATCAGGCTCCCTGCTCAGCAGGAAGCCTGCTTTTCCCCATCTCACTTCCCCTGCTTGTGTTCCCTCTCTTGCTGTGACTCTGTCAAATAAATACAATCCTTTTTTTTTTTTTTTTTAAGATTTTATTTATTTACCCGACACAGAGAGAGAGATCACAATTAGGCGGAGAGGCAGGCAGAGAGAGAGAGAGAGAGGAGGAAGCAGGCTCCCCACTGAGCAGAGAGCCCGATGCGGGGCTCTATCCCAGGACCCTGGGATCACGAGATCACGACCCGAGCTGAAGGCAGAGGCTTTAACCCACTGAGCCACCTAGGCGCCCCAAATAAATAAAATCTTAAAAAAAAAAAGTTTGAATTTTTGGGGAATTGTATAGTTTTTCTAATGTCTTTTTGTGTCGATTAGGATCTTCATTGAAGTTATGGTTTAAGAGTCTCATGCTCTACCGACTGAGCTAGCTGGGCGCCTTATGGTTTGATTTTAGAAGAAATAATAGTCAAACCCAGAACTAAAAACTTTTTAGTCCCTAACAGTTTATTAAGACTAAATAAAAAAATAAGGGATTTAAAAAAAATTACAGCATTAAGGGGTGCTTGGGTGGTTCATTCGGTAAGCGTCCAACTTTTGATCTCCGTTCAGGTCTTGATCTCAGGATGGTGAGTTTCCAGCCCTGGGGTGGAACTCAGCATGGAGCCTACTTAAAATAATAATAATAAATTAATTTTAAAAATTACAGCATTGAGAATATAAAACATTTGGAAAGTAGTAATTATTGGATTTTATTTTTGTTTATTTAA
This sequence comes from Mellivora capensis, assembly GCA_004024625.1. NCBI lineage: Eukaryota > Metazoa > Chordata > Mammalia > Carnivora > Mustelidae > Mellivora > Mellivora capensis. The sequence goes on from PISX010007735.1 coordinate 75,188, forward strand.
AATTTATTTATTTATAATCTCTACACCCAATGAAGAGCTCAAACTCACCCCAAGATGAAGAATTGCATGCTCTACTGACTGAGCCCGCCAGGAGCCCCTGGATTTTATTCATTTGTATTTATTTGTTTATTTTTATTTAAGATTCTATTTATTTATTTGACAGAGACAGTGAGAGAGGGAACACAAGCAGAGGGAATGGAAGAGAGAGAAGCAGGCTTCCTGTTGAGCAGGGAGCCTGATGAGGGGCTCTATCCCAGGACCTGAGCTGAAGGCAGATATTTAAAGACTGAGCCACCCAGGTGCCAAAATTCTTAATTTTTCTTTCTTTTTTTTTTTTTTAAAGATTTTATTTATTTATTTGACAGAGATCACAAGTAGAGAGGCAGGCAGAGAGAGAGAGACGGAAGCAGGCTCCCTGCTGAGCAGAGAGCCCAATGCGGGACTCGATCCCAGGACCCTGAGATCATGACCTGAGCCGAAAGCAGAGGCTTAACCCACTGAGCCACCCAGGTGCCCCCCAAATTTTTTTTTTTCTTAAAGATTTTGTTAATTTGTCAGCATAAGCAGGCAGGCAGATGGAGAAGCAAGCTGTCTGCTGAGCAAGGAGCCTGATGCAGGACTCAGTCCCAGGACCCTGGGATCATGACCTATGCTGAAGGCAGATGCTTGACCAACCAGCCACCCAGGTGTCCCAACATACTTTAATTTACAGCTAATTTTGTTAGTGATTCCTTCCACAGGTTGATTAGATATAGCTATATTATTTGGTTTGTAATGGAAGGGTTTTTTTGTTTTGAGGATTTAATTGGCTTTCTTAAGCAATTCTGAATCCAGGATTATTCCACACAGCAAGTAGAAAGGCGCTCCCAAGTGGAATTTTCTTATTGAGGTTTAATTCATATAATATAAAACCAACTATTTTAAAGTATATAGTTCAGTGGTCTTAGTACATTTACAGTGTTGTGCAACCATCACCTTGATCTAGTTCCAAAACATTTTTATCACCTTCAGAATAACCTTGTACTCATTAAGCAGTTTGTCCCTGTCCCTACCCACCTAGTACCAGGCATCCACCAATCTGTTTTCTGTCTCTCTGAATTTACCTATTCTATATAGTTCTTATATATATAAGTGGAATTATACAATATGAAGCCTTTTGTTTCTGGCTTCCTTCCCTTCATAGTAAGTGAAATATTTTTGAGGTTCATTCATTTTATAGCATGTATTAGTATTTAATCCCTTGTAATGACTGAGTATATGTCATCCATTGATGGACATTGGCGTTGTTTCTACCTTTTGGCTATTGTGAATGGTATTGCTATGAATATTCATGTATGGTATTTATTTGAGTGACTCTTTTTAGTTCTTTGGCATATATACACCTAGGAGTGGTTTATAATGCTCTTTTGTTGTGAAATATATAACTAAGTTTGCACTGTAGTACCATTATATTGCAGTGTAATGAGGGAATTCCAGGCATAAACATATACTCAGAATTTCAGTGTAAATTGATAGAAATTTAGGCTTAGAGCTTAATTTTTCATTTTACATATAAGCTTAATTTTCCCTGATTACGAGAGTAATATCAAATATGGTAATTGGATAAATTTTAAACTTTTTTTTAAAAGATTTTATTTATTTATTTGAGAGAGAGAGAGATCACAAGTAGGCAGAGAGGGGGGAAGCAGGCTCCCTGCTGAGCAGAGAGCCTGATGCAGGGCTCCATCCCAGGCCCTGAGATCATGACCTGAGCCGAAGGCAGAGGCTTAACCCACTGAGCCACCCAGGTGCCCCACAAATACTTATTTTAAAAAGTTGTAGCTGGAAAGGGTTTATGAGTGCCATTTTATCTTTTATTTTTTATTTTTTATTTTTTGGGGAAGATTTAGTTATTTTAGAGAGCATGAGTAGGGGGAGAGGCAGAGGAAGATGGGGAGAGAGAGAAGCAGACTCCTTGCTGAGTGCAGAGCCTTTCAGGGGCTCCATCTCACAACCCTGAGATAATGATGTGAGCCGAAATTGAATTGGGTGCCCAACTGACTGAGCTACCCAGATAGATGCTTCTGTGAGTACCATTTAAAAATCATGGTTGCCTCTCACAAGTGGGCCCTTAACATAGCCCAGCAATCCCACTGTATTTTTCACATCAGTATATTCTTCTGCTCACAATAAACTGTTTAAAATTTTCTTTTCCCTTTTAAAATCTTTCTTTTCTAATCTTTTAGTCCATAGAAAAAATAGTCCTCATTATATGACACACAATTTCTTACCACTGGATCTCCAAGCCTATTAGTGTCCTTATCCAACCTGTTCTATTTTCTTGTAATGGAGAGGTCATTCCTCCTAGCTAAGGTCAGTCCTTATCTTTGCTCTGAGTGCCATTCTCTCTTAACCTTTCAGAAGCCTTACACTTATTATATATTTCCTTCTCTTTATTGAATTTGTGTATTTGGAATCAAAACATCTCAATTCTTTCTCATATTAGAAAGTTATCCTTTGACTTCATAGATCCATGTAGTATCTGACCTCTTACCTAATTTGCTTAGAGTTTTATTAAAATTATCCTGTACACCTACCTCCATCCCTCACTTTGCATTCACTCTTTAACCTGTTTTGTCATCATCACTGCTCCACTGAATTTGTGTTCAGTAACCTACATGCTGCAAAATTCATTGAACTCTGTTCTCTTTATTTAATGGTAGATATTTTTTTTAATTTTTTTAAAAAAATTTATTTATTTGTCAGAGAGAGAGAGGGAGAGAGAGTGAGTGAGCACAGGCAGACAGAGTGGCAGGCAGAGGCAGAGGGAGAAGCAGGCTCCCCGCTGAGCAAGGAGCCCGATGCGGGACTCAATCCCAGGACCCCGGGATCATGACCTGAGCCGAATGCAGCCGCTTAACCAACTGAGCCACCCAGGCGTCCCTAATGGTAGATATTTTTTAAAGGTTCATTTGTTTATTTGGAGAGAGAGCACACACACGTGCATGGTGGGAGGGGCAGAGGGAGAGAGAATCCCAAGCCCAATATGTGGCTCAGTCTCATGACCCTGAGATCGGGACCTGAGCTGAAACCAAGAGTCGGATGCTCAGCCAACTACTGAGCCACCCAGGTGTGCACCCCCTGTTTAGTTCTTGTTTTTGCTTGTCTTCTTAGCATCATTTCACACAATTGACTATTTCCCCTTTTTAGGAAAAGCTAATCCTTTGACTTTTGCGATGACATTCTTTCCTGCTTTGCCTGTTACTCCCTGGCCCCTTGTTCTTTACCTTTAAATATTTTTTAAAATTTAATTTGATTATTACTATGTTTTGAAGATTATTTATTTCTTTATTTGATAGATCACAGGTAGGCAGAGAGGCAGGCAGAGAGAGAGAGAGGGAAGCAGGCTCCCTGCCGAGTAGAGAGCCCGATATGGGGCTCAGCCCTAGGATCCCAAGACCATGACTGGAGCCTAAAGCAGAGGCTTAACCCACTGAGCCACCCAGGCGCCCCTAATTTTATTATTTTTTAAGGTACTAGGTGGTTGTTTTTTTAAGTGTAGTTGATGCATGTTAAATTAGTTTCAGGTGTTCCAGGTAATGATTCTGGAGAGGTCTATACATTATGCTATGATCACTGCTAGTATACTTACCATCTGTCACCATACAGTGCTATTACTATTAATATTATTGACTATCTTCCCTATGCTGTACCTTTTACCTTGTGATAATTCATTCTGTAACTTGAAGACTATAGCTCCCATTTCCCTTCACTTATTGTGCCTAACTCCCCACCTTACCTTTAAGTATTGAAGTGGCCTAGTTGATATCTGCTTGTTTGAATCATAAGTGCCTCAAACTGAATTCATCACCTTTCCCCAGTCCCCTTTACTATTGCGCATTCACTCACGTACTAGAAACCTAGGCATCGTTCTTTTTTTTTTTTTTTTTTTTTTTTTTTTTTTTAAGATTTAAAAAAATGTATTCATGAGAGAGAGAGAGAGAGGCAGAGGGAGAAGCAGGCTTCCTGCTGAGCAGGTCTGATATAGGACCCCATCCCAAGACCCTGGGATCATGACCTGAGCCGAAGGCAGATGCCCAACCATCTGAGCCACCCAGGCGCCCCCTAGGCATCATTCTTGACTCCATTACTCCTCCTTGACCTCTCCTCCTAATTCATCTGAAACAGGTCCTGTTGATTCTTCTTAAGTATCTCCTAAATTGGCCTATTCTGTCTTTACCATCCCAGTGTAAAGCTTAGACAACTGCTATAGCTTCTAATTGTCTTTACATCACCACACATCTTCCCCTGATCACAGTCCCCTTATCTATCTATACTGTGGCTCAAGTGGTATTTTCAAAAGAGAAATTTGATACTATAGTAAGGCCAAGTACTACCCTTATGAAGTTTTCCTTATAGAGATGAAACAGACAATAAACACCAAAAAATAAGACGGTTTTAGATAGGGAGAAGTGCTGTTTGGAAAATTAAATGAGAAAACAAAGTGATTTAGAAAATGGGCAAAGGACCTGAATTGATATTTTTCCAGAGAAGATGTACAGATGGGAAACAGACACATGGAAAGATCCTCAACATTGCCAGTCACCAGGGAAATGCAAATCAAAACCACAATGAGATATCACCTACACCTGTCAGAATGGTTTGAATCATAAAAGACAAGAAATAACAAGTGTTGGTGAAGATGTGGAGAAAAAGGAACCCTGTGCAGTGTTGGTGGGAATGTAAATTGGTACAGCTACTGTGGAAAACAGTATGTAAGCTCCTCAAAAAATTAAAAATAGAAGTATTTTATGATCCAATAATTTCACTACTGGGTATTTACTCAAATGAAAACACTGATTTGAAAAGGTATGTGCCCTCCTGTGTTTATTACAGCAGTATTTACAATAGCCAAGATATGGAAGCAGTCTAAATGTCCATCGGTAGATGTGTTAAGAAAGATGTGGTATACACACACACACACACACACACACACACACACTCACATAATGGAATATTACTCAGCCATGAAAAGGATGAGAATTTGCCATTTGTGACAACGTGGATGAACTTAAGGGTACAATGATAAGTGAAAAAATCAGACCGAGAAAAATACCGTAGGATTTAACTCTTGTAAATATAAACAGAACAAAGTGATGGTTGCCAGAGGGAAGGGAGTGTGGGCAAAAAGGATGAAAGGGAGTGGGAGATACAGGCTGCCAGTTATGGGATGAATAAGTGATAGGAATAAAAGGCACGGCGTAGGGAATATAGTTAATGATGTTGTCATAGTACTGCATGGTGACAGATGGTAGCTACACTCATGGTGAGCATAGCATAATATATAGGCTTCTCTGGAATTACTGTGTTGTACACCTGAAACTACTGTAACATTGTGTGTCAGTTATACTAAAAAAAATTAAATACAACAGAGCAAATGAACCTAATATTACACTGACCTGTTTTAAAAAAACAAACAAACAGGGGGCTTCTGGGTAGCTCAGTCATTAAGTGTCTACCTTCAGGTCAGGTCATGATCCCAGGGTCCTGGGATCGAGGCCTGTGTTGGGCTCCCTGCTTGGCGGGAACCCTGCTTCTCCCTTTCCCACCCCTCCTGCTTGTGTTTCCTTTCTCGCTGTCTCTATCAAATAAATAATATCTTAAAAAAAAACCCAATGATAATTAAATAGGAGTGACAATACAGAAAATTTGAATTGGAAGAAGGACTTATTTAAAGAAGTTAGGGAGTGGTACTCCGAGGAGGTGACATTAGAGCTGAGACCTGGAGGGTAGATATGGTATCTTCCATGTGAAGATCTGAGGAAAATGAAAGATGGGAAGAATCTTTCTAAGGCTAATATGGCTAGAGGATAGTTAGTGAGAGGGAAATTGGTAGGAGAGAGGTCTGAGAGATTGTCAGGACCCAGATTATGTAGGGCCTTGAAAAGAGGTTTGATTTTATTAAAAGTATGTTGGGGTTTTCATTAGAGTACTTGATTTACTTTTTAAAAGAATCGTTCAGGGGTGCCTGGGTGGCTCAGTGGGTTAAAGCCTCTGCCTTCGGCTCAGGTCATGATCTCAGGGTCCTGGGATCGAGCCCCACATCGGGCTCTCTGCTCAGCAAGGAGCCTGCTTCCTCCTCTCTCTCTCCTTGCCTCTCTGCCTACTTGTGTCTGTTAAATAAATAAATAAAATCTTTAAAAGAATCGTTCAGGCTACTGAGTGGAAAACATACTGAAGGGAAGGCAAGAGTAGAATCAGCCAGCAGGGAGATACCGTGGTTTTCCAGGCAGGAAATGAGAATTGCTTGTACTTTAGTGTGGGGTGGGGAATTAAGGGGAGAGCTTGGGTTGTTTTTTTTTGTTTGTTTGTTTTTGTTTTTAAAGATTTTATTTATTTGACAGAGATCACAAGTAGGCAGAGAGGCAGGCAGAGGTTGGGGGGGGAAGCAGGCTTCCTGCTGAGCAGAGAGCCCAGTGTGGGCCTGGATCCCAGGACGGCGGGATCATGACCTGAGCCGAAGGCAGAGGCTTTAACCCACTGAGCCACCCAGGTGCCACGAGCTTGGATATTTTTAAGGCAGAGCTGGACAGGGCTTATGGTGGATTGAATATGGGGTAAGAGGAAAACAGAGGAATCTAAGGATGACTCCTAGTTTAAGTTTTTTTCTAAGTATGTTGGTGGATGGTAGTACATGTGTGGGAGGATATCAGGAGTACTGGTTGTTAAGTATGAGATACCAGTTGACAACTAGATAAGCCAGATGGTCATTCTGGAGCTTAGGAAAGAGTCAGAGTTGGTGATCAGTGTTTAGGCATTATCACAGAATAGATTAGCACTGTGTCACAGAAATACAATGTGAAGCACATACGTAATTTTAAAATTTTCTAATATTAAAAAAGTATGAAGTAGGTTGAAGTTAATTTTAATAACCCAGTGCATCCAAAATAATTTCAGGAAGCAGTCAGCATAGTTAAAAGGATATTTTACATTCTTCTTTTTTCTTTTTAATACTAAGTATTTGGAATCTGATGTATTTTATACTTAACAGCACATCTTAGTTGGGACATGGATAGTGAAAAACTGGGGGGATTAATGGGTGGGAAGTGCTGTGGTATGAAAAGATAGTTGGAATTGAGGTACTAGAGTAAGTAAACTGTAGAGATGGAAGTTGTGTGTTTGGAATATGGGATTTTTGAAATCTAAATTTTTGAAATTGGTGTAATTTCTTGTGATGATCATGGAAATTTTTACCGTGGTGAAGAAAAAATTAGTTCAGGAGGTCAAGTGAGAGGCAAAGGTTTTTGGTGGATTATCTGAGCGTATGTTGACATCACTGAGAAAAATGATATGAATAGTGGTGAATTAGCGAGTTAGATTTTAGAGTTTCTCAGTCTGTTGGATGTTGGTAGAGGACACTTACAAGGGGGTTACTTCCTTAGAGACCTCTTCCCTGTCCCACCAGGTCAGTTTATACCCTGTTAAATGCTCGCATAGAATCCTGTAGCACTCATGGCCCCTGTACAGATGCCAAACTCCAAGATAGCAGGACCAGCTTTGTCTTGTTTATTCCCATAGCTCCAGTGCCTGCTCAATACCTGGCTCATAAATTCTCGTGAAGTGTGAAGTCTGGAAGCTTGGTTCTAGTCTTTATTCCATCATGAATTAGTTATATTGTAGCCAGCCTTTAACTCTCATTTACCTTCTGTGAAAGAGCAAATTTGAATTAGCTTATCTCCAGAGTGACAATTATTTATTTTTATTTAAGAGTTGTTTTTTTTTTTTAAGAATTTATTTATTTGAGAGAGAGCACATGCATCAGTGGGGGGAAGGGTGGAAGGAGAGGAAAAAGCAGACTCCCCACTGAGCGGGAAACCTGACCTGGGCTCGTCCCCAGAACCTGGAGATCATGACCTGTTCTGGAGATCATGACCTGAGCTGAAGGCAGATGCTTTAACTGACAGAGCTACCCAGGCACCCCGATTAAAAAAAAAAAAAAAAAAAGTTTTTGCTTTAATTCCAGTTATTTAATACAGTGTTATCTTAATTTCAGGTGTACAGTATAGTGATTCAACAGTTCTATGCATCACCCAGTATTCATGATTGCAAGTACACTCCTTAATCCCCAGATTGACAATTCTTTTTTTTTTTTTTAGATTTTTTAAAAAAATTTATTTGTCAGAGAGAGAGAGCGAGCGAGTGAGCACAGGCAGACAGAGTGGCAGGCAGAGGCAGAGGGAGAAGCAGGCTCCCCGCCGAGCAAGGAGCCCGATGTGGGACTCGATCCCAGGACGCCGGGATCATGACCTGAGCCGAAGGCAGCCGCTCAACCAACGGAGCCACCCAGGCGTCCCACCAACTGAGCCACCCAGGCGTCCCCAGATTGACAATTCTGATGGTTTTTAGTGAAGTTTGTTCCTGTGTGTATGACTTGCAGCCTGACAATTCTGGTGTTTTTCATTAGTTTCTGAGTTCTTCAGTTTTCTCCAAAAAAAAAAAAAAACCACAGACAAATCTCTGAGTTACTTACACTTGTTCCTTCCATTGTGTTGTTAGCAGATATTATGTTTCAATGTTTACTTTGTTATAATTAAGGTATGAAGACACAGAATAAACAGATTGTTCAGGAGATGATTTAATTCCAGTTTTTATGAGCTGTGATCTTAAACATTCTTAAAACCTTTTTGTTAAAATCAATTTTTTCAAGTCTTCCTGAAGAGAGAAAATGTAGGGGAGGATGTGTTAGGATGTCTTTTTCTTTATCTCTTGGACCAGTTTTCTGCAGTATAGGTCAATAGTACTGAAATGTATGGTCCTCAGAGAACTTTTCTTTAGATGAGTTACATCAATATTTATATTGTATAAAATTTTGTGTCAAAAATTAAGATTAGTTTAAAATAATTATTAATTCAATTAAAATAACATGTAATGAATATTGTTAATGTAAATAATATATTTTTTGAAAAATAACCATACTTTTCCAAAACAAAAAATGTTTAATAGAAATAGTGGCATTATTTTAAATTATTGCAAATCTCTTTAGTGACTAGCTAATAGCTAAATTTTCATCTGCTTCTGCACTCAATCTGTTAAGATATTTTGGTTGAAGAATATGAGAAAATCTGGCTTCATACAGTAGGAGTTGGATTCAGGAGGAGTATTTTGTGCATATAATTGTGGGTAATTTTGTTGGTATTTCATCAGAACTTGGCACATAATAGTTTCCTAAAGGTTGGTTGCAGTGTGGACTCTGAAATCATTTCAGTAAAAATTTTGTACTCCATTACACTAGAAATTGTTGTATAAGTCATTTGGAAAAGTAGTGAAGAGCTTTCAAGCCCATGTTGATGGACAGATTTTCAAAAATTCTAATTTATGCTCGAAAGCTTGAGTTTTGCATTGGCAACAAATATTACCAATTATTTTCTTTGAAGTGGTACACTCATCTTAATAACCATAGTTTGTCAGTTGTTTTTTGAAGTACCAATGAGCTCGTTTTTGAAGTTTTTTGAAGTTCCATGGAAAAGTGGCTTTTCAGCTTGCAGATAAATTGCACAAGTGCTTTTTCCTAAAGGCAACCATCATACTTAGACTGCAAAAATATTTTGTTTACTCCCCATTTTGTCACATAGAATATTAAAAGTCATCTTAAGGGCCAAGATTTAGTAGAGTTAGTATTTTTTTCCTCTTTCTTCAAGAACATTTTTTTTTTTTTAAGATTTTATTTATTTATTTGACAGAGATACAAGCAGGCAAGAGAGGCAGGCAGAGAGAGGAGGAAGCAGGCTCTCCGCGGAGCAGAGAGCCAGATGTGGGGCTTGATCCCAGGACCCTGGGATCATGACCTGAGCCAAAGGCAGAGGCTTTAACCCACTGGGCCACCCAGGTGCCCCTCTTCAAGAACATTTTAAATGAAGCTGTCCGTCTGTCTGTTCCGCACCTGCGTGTACCCCCCCGCCCCCCCCCGCCCCGTGAGCGGTTAGCAGTATAGAACACAACAGTTGGGGGGGACCTGGGTGGCTTAGTAGGTTAACCCTCTGCCTTCGGCTCAGGTCATGATCTCAGGGTCCTGGGATCAAGCCATGCAGCGGGCTCTCTGCTCAGCGGGGAGCTTGCTTCCCCTTCTCTCTCTGCTGATGATACTGACTTGATTCCTGCTAGAAGACTGGTGGTTTGTCATCTTTGCTTTATCACCATTGTTGCAAATGTAAAGAGAAAAGAAGGGAAATAACATCAGTATTACTGTGAAAATATTTTTGACCTTGTGAACTTCCAAAAAAGGTCTTAGGCACTTTGAGAGGTCTGTAGACCACACTTTGAGAAACTTGGTATAGATAATTGGTTTAGTAGTGTTAATGTCTTCCTTTTGTGGTAATAATAGTCTGAATTATAAATATAACTGTATAGCGCTATGTGTATTGGGCATCTCTGACTAAAGTAGCTTGGGTAATACCTCAATTTTTTTTTCCTTTTGTAGGAATTTAATTTTTATGTAAATTTAATTTAAATTTCTTTAGGAATTCTCTTAGCATTGCATATACTGTGTTAATTATTTGGGTAGTTTTTATATTCTCAGTCTTATTATTGCTCTGTTTAACTTCTTGGTAGCACTAATTTTGAATACTTTAAAAAGTTTCATATATGAGGTGCCTGAGTGGCTCAGTCATTAAGCGTCTGCCTTCCACTCAGGTCATGATCCTGGGGTCCTGGGATTGAGTCTCGCATCCGGCTTCCTTCCTGCTAAGTGGGGAGCCTGCTTCTCCCTCTCCCACTCTCTCTGCTTGTGTTCCCTTTCTGGCTATCTCTCTGTCAAAAAAATAAAGTCTTCAAAAAAAAAAGTTTCATATGTGTTTTCTCCAAATTTCAGTAATGCTAAAAATTTTGTAATACATTGGAATAAATTTATTTAATAGGAAGTTGTTCAAATTATATGACTATAATGAGGCAGTATGAAATAGTAGTTTAAAAGTGATACAATTGG